>RWJN01000049.1:0-119738 GCA_004332605.1 Steccherinum ochraceum
GATTTGAGATCGGACCTTTAGAGGGATTAGTGGGGGTCCTGACGATTCCCGACACTCTAGCGCCCGGGGATGTCTTCCTTTTCTCGTTTGACAGTGGCCGACGTCGGCCGTTGAGAGCGGCGATGTACAGTATATAAGAGCGACTTTCTTGTCTTCAGACGAGCATTTCTTCCTTCCTCTCTTTCCCCCATTTCCGAGTTTGAGGCTCTCCGCAAAACAATTCATGTACGCCACGGAAATCAAGACGCCGACAAGATTCGTGACAACATAAACGCAACAGTGACAATTCGAGCACATTAGTGGACTCGTTCGCGACCTCGCGACCGGAGCCACTTAGGTTTTCGTCCTGCGGTCTTTCAAGAGCTCCAACTTTCCTGTCAACTTCAAGTTCAAGAACGTGCAGCAAACGTGTAGGCGCTTCCAGCATCTGACGTATCGTACGCGCTTGTTCAATCAAGGTGCGTCGGTCGCGATGCTCGACGGTCTTCACTACAACACCCTGCAGCCATATCGCCCTGAGCCTGCCTTTCTACCGTACCGCATCTCTCGAATCCCCGTTTGCCTCGTGTCTGTGCCGCCGCTGTCATCGCCTGCGTCGACTTGGAGCAATCCGTCGATCGAACTCACCCCTGTGAAGTCATAGTCGTCCAAGGTGCTCCGCCACCAGCGGGGCGTCCATTATAAGTGGCAGCAGAGGTGAATCTTCGTTCTTTCTCTTCCCTCTTCCCATCTCACCTACTACCTGTCCCTCCCAATCATGTCTGAACTCAAGGAGCATCCTGAATTCAACGCCAGTCCGGACTCCGGTAACCTCATGGCCCCCGTCGTCGACCTCGTCGTCGTCTTTCGCTCGACTGCAGGCAAGGCGTTCTCCAAGGCACAAGCTCGCCAGAACATACAGGCGGCAGATCAGCAGTACAGGAATCTGTTAGATGCACTCAGGAAGGGCGGGCTGAGGGCGGTTGGCAAACGAGGCGAGCGGGAGGGCCAGTTGCTGGTCTTGGTGTCATGTCCACCAACACTACTGAAGAGGTTGGCCCAGCGTGAAAGGTGAGCACACTCCTGATCTGTACACTCTCATTTCGCTACAATGCATGCAGACATACGGATTTCCTGTCCGGCCTCCCTTCCAAGCATTCCATTGGCGGTGAAGACCTCGAAAGCACGCCACTGTGCCCTGCGGACCACCTTCGTCTCATCCACTCGTACGTCACCGCCACAGAAGACGACGGTGGTTTGGGTGTCGCACCGCTCTCGAAGGAATGGGACCGCGTCGAGTCTGTCATGGCCCTGCACGACCACCTCTTCAACGATACCTGGATTCGCTCATGGACGACCCGCCAGCTCGGGTTCCCCTCGTTCGGCAAACTCAAAGAGCAGTTTGGCGAATCCGTCGCGCTCTACTTCGCTTTCCTCTCCGCGTACACGAAAGCTCTCATATTTATCTCCGCTGTCGGTGTCTACTTCTACTTCTTCGCTATGCAATACTCCACTGTTTACTCAAGCATCCTCGTGTTGTGGTCCATCACGTTCGTCGAATGGTGGCGCATCAAGCAGCGTGTTCTCTCGGTCCAGTGGGGGACGAGAGGGTCGTTTCGCGTCGAGAAACGCAGAGCGCACTATGCACCTATTCCATGGTGGAAACGTGATCTTCGGGCGGTTGCTAGTCTGCCTGTGATCTTGCTGTTCGTGTCCGTACTCGCTGTTCTCCTGACTGGTATCTTCGTCTTCGAAGCTTTCGTAACTCAGCTTTACAAGGGACCCGGGCACCGACTAGCGGTGAGTGAAATTAGTCTCAGAGCATCTGCAAATGTGCTAATGCTGTATTGCAGGGCTTCGCTCCGACCGCTCTTTTCGTCGCACTCGTGCCGAAACTCCTAAGTGTCTACCAAATTTACGCCGTCCGCCTTACCAACTGGGAGAACCACGGACACCAATCCACACACGACGCCTCTCTTACGATCAAGACATTCACTCTCTCCGCCGTCGTCGCCTACCTCGGTCTCGCCCTTTCAGCCTTCGTCTACGTACCCTTCGGCGAAGAAGTCATGTACTTTGTGCAGACTTACCTCTTCCACCGCGAGTCGCCGCTCAGCGCCACAGCCAAGGGCTGGTCCACGGGCGTGCTCTCCACCATCGCTTCCAGCCCGACGGCGCGCGCCGTCGCAGACAAAATCAATGACACGATCGGAGGAGGGTCCACGGGCACGAACCCATCTGGTCAAGCGTTCTGGGAAACGGACGGTGTCAATGCGCGGAGCAAGTTGAACCCGTCGAGGCTGCAGGATCAAATGTTCGCGTTCACAGTGACGAACCAGGTGGTGAACACGTTCCTCGAGATCGGGTTGCCGTTCGTTTTGCGCGCTGTGGCGTCGGTGCGGAATGGGAAGGGGCTGTCATTCAGCCCTGGTGCTGCGCCGAACGGCGCAGGTGCGGGTGGGGCGAAGAAGAAGCGGGTGATGTTTGAGGACGAGGCGAGCGAGAGCGAGGTGGCGAAGAATGCCAATGGGAAGGAGGAGAGGGAGTTCATGGAACGGGTGAGGAGGGAGGTCGCCCTGCCGGAGTACACGCTGTTCGCGGATTACAGCGAGATGGTCACGCAATTTGGGTATGTTGCACTCTGGTCAACAATATGGCCTTTGGCTCCAGGTGCGTGTGGCAAGTGCTCTTCCGTACGTTGCATGGTGGCTAATTGCTAGCATACAGTGATGTCTCTGATCAACAACTGGCTCGAGCTCCGTTCTGACGCGTTCAAGATCACCGTACACACGCGTCGCCCTATTCCCTCACGCAGCGACACGATCGGGCCATGGCTGGACTCACTGACGTTCCTCACCTGGCTCGCCGCCCTCACCAACTCCTCCCTCGTCTACCTCTTCCGACCGTCCGATCAATGCAAGCCTATGGGGACGTCCCTCTCACATAAGCACCATCACCTCGCCTCGCAAGATTCCTCGACGAAGACACTTTTGTTCACCGCGATGCTAGTCGCGCTCGCCGCATCGCACGGGTACATGATCGTGCGCGTATTGGTCCGACACGTTCTGGAGCGGGTGTTGTGGAAGGGCAGCCGGGAGGAACGAGAGTCCGAGCGGCTGGACTCAGTCGTGAAGAAAGAGTATCTCAAGACTTTGGGTGTGGCGGATGTTGCACAAGGCGTGGAAGCAGAGAAGAGAGAGACGAAGCAGGTGGCTGACAGCGCAATATCCGACGGCGAGAAGGCGTTCTGGGAATTTGATGAAGGGCTGCAGGAGCTGGAGAAGGGTATCAAGGATGCATGATGAGTCTGTTGCTGCTTGTTGTAATGAGGTGCGCTGCCGTCATTTGCTTTCCATCATGTGTGCCCGAGTTTGACTGATACGATTGATGCCTATGCACATACAGATTTGCTTTTTTACGACCTGATACACGACCCCACGTCTAATGTCGCTACCTATCATAATTGGCTACCGTCGGCACGGTGGCTATAGTCTGTCCAGGTTTCTGTCCTCTTTGTTGGATACGTACGAACCTGTGTACCTTGCGGATCTGTTTGGAATCCAGGATGAATATTTGCGGACGGATGTTGGGCTGGTTGGTATGCGTGATCATGTTCCGGGAGCTCGAGAGATTTTCAGTTGACTCGCTGTATGATCCAGCTCTCCCAGGCAGCGGCAGCACACCCATCGCGCAGAATCCAGAAGCAAACGCTTGCTCGAAGACCGAAGCATGTATTCCTGCATGAATGTCTGGACCTACTAGTCTCCGCTGTACCTATACACGACGACGAATCCTCCAGTATATTGTCCAGACACCACTCACTGAACCGAATTTCGCCGGCGAGATCACCAACTGGGGAGGGAAAGCGTTCAGAGACATCGCAGAAGACGTGTTCCAAGAGTCTTGGAACAGTCATTTTGGGTCACAGGAGCGACTTCTAACGACGTGGACGCGAGAATATGACACTCTGGTGAAGCCTGCACCTGCACCAAGACTATGAAGGTCCAAAGGACCCGCACTCCCTCGTGGAGGTGAGAAGGCGTATTCCACGTGTCTTGGAAAAGTCAATATCCTCGTAGAAGCCAGTTCTGGGCCAGGATATGTACTTCCTCTTCCATCCTGTCTCTGCTGGCCAGTTATCCGCTTGTTCCAAGCGTTCTGAATCAGCGAGTAGACTGAGTGCGCTGGGGTGACCAACTGGGCAGGCAAAAGCCTGAGTGAAATCGCAGGAGACGTGTTCCAAGACTCTTGGAACAGCTATTTCTCGTCACTGGAGCCAAATCGTTTGACACCTTGGACCAAGAATTTTGGCCAGCCGGTGGTGCCACCAGCTGGAGAGAATTCCGAAGACTTTGTTTCCTCGCTGAGATGAGAATGCGTGTTCCAATAGTCTTGGAACAGTGAGCTTGCCTCACAGAAGCTGACACGGAGCCGTTTGACAGGCAGGGCCTGGATCTTGTCATCCGAGAAGCACCAATGTGGCGGCGAGGACGTGCCATGACGTCGGGCAAGAATGAGAGGGAATCCGCTCGATCACTGCTCGATCCTGACCGCCCTTTCTGTCGCTCTGCGAAGACTGGAGCTGGCATCTGATCAACTTGCTCCGAAGACAGCTTTCATCAGTTCAAACAACTACCAACCAGCGTTTTGCTTGACCGCCGCACGCTCGAGCTCAAGCTCGTCACTGAGATGACTCTCGATGTCCTCGTTCCAATCTATGCGCAAATTCACGTGCACGTTCCAGTTCAGATACAAGGCGACTCACCTATCCAGCCGTGCTTCTCGAGTAAGTACCATCCTCGATGGAGCGTGGCGAAGCCTGCACTAAGTTTACCGAATGCTCCACCGCCTGATCTGATCAACGCAGGCAGGAGAAACGACCAACACTCTTATGACGAGGATACGTGTGGCGATTTTCCAATTTGTTAAGTAAAGATGCAAGCGTACAAAGAGACTCCGGAAGGCCTCCGAAGCACCTCCTCCGACGGGATCTGCAATGACCGGGACGGAAATGAAACGCAGAAGCTTCGAGGGACTCGAGGGTGAGAAGCAGGGGAGCTGGTGGTTGTTACGGTCCATATCGAGAGAAGGATTGATCGTGTGTACATTGTTTATGCGGTTCCTGGCCAAATTGAAAGCGGGACGACGGTCGGCGTCGGTAGGCGATGTGCGGTAGTCGGCCGGGCGCTGGTGGGGAGTCGGGCTGCCACTGTCGTTCGTCACGGATGACAGCGATTTCGAAAAGAGGACGAGAGAAACACACACATGGTTGTCGCTGACAGCTTCTCTTCTGCAAAGACAGATTGTTTCATCCGAGAAGGGATCAAATGTCGGTCGTAGAGAGGTCGTCGGCGCAGCACGTGGCGGAGGAGTCGGTGAACTTTCCCAGGGCTCGCGTCGTCTTCTGAGCTCATCCCCATTTTATTCCCCATTTCTCACTAATTTACCACGCTCTTTTGGCTGCTCCTCCTTGGTTCCTCCGACCATCTGCGTCCCTCTCTGGCCTCTCTTTCCAGTTGTTTGCCCCGACGTCCTCGCAACTTCCACAATAATCCCGACGCGAAACACGTCGGACGACTCGTCGCGTCTGACCCGCCATTTTTTCCACCGGTCGTCGCCCTTCCCGCCTTACGCTCTCTTTTCATCCGTCCTTAACTCCTTCCGCTCCCCAACAACCTTCCCTCACCTGACATCGATATAATAATCCCATCAACACCCTGTTTCGCCCTCGTGTCCTCTGTTGACATATTCTTCCACGTGCTGCTCACTCCTCGACCGCTGGACGACCCCTCTCGCTTTTTGCGCTCTCCTCTCACTCCAGAATGTACGTTTCTCTCCTCGTTGGTTTTTTGCGCTCGTCTGACCGCTGGTACAGGCCATTTTAGAGACCTGTAATTATCCTGACGCCTTCTACGAGCTACATACATACCTCTTCTGCCAGCGACTCGTGAGTACCGCTCCACCGTCTCCATCCCAACGCCCTGACGCCCCACCCAGCACGGTCCGACGACGTCCTCTACGCCAGCCATGACCATGCCGTCCGCTTCTGCACCCTCATCCAGCATCCTCACTCGCGAACGCTCTTTCCGTCTCGCTCCCGCTGGGCCTCGCAGACGCGCTGACCCAACCACCACAAAACCCGATGCCATTCCAAGCACAAGGCAGACCTCTGCAGCCGCCGGTCCATCCACATCCGTCAGTCGCACCGCGTCCGTAGGCTCGGCGCATCTTCAGCGAAAGGAGGTCGCGGCGAGTGCTTCTAGAAACACCAGAGTTTCTCCCCCGCGCTCGTCTCCACCCTCGGGGTCGTCTGTGTCTGAGACTGGGCGAATCAAGACCTCGTACTCACCTACGTCGTCGTCGCCGTTGTCTTCTGCGAGCATCGGTCGTGCGACGTCTAGCAGACTGGGTGCCATACCGCAGCGCAGCTACGAGTCGTTCGCGGACTTCAACACGCGGCGACCCACCGATCCCCAGGCATCACCATCTGCCCATTCACACCTGTCGCCCAGCACATCAGAAAGTTTTCGCGTACACTCAGCTTCCGTCTCGCGCAAATCCTCGGTGGGCACTGGGACAGGGTCTGATCGTGAGGGGGGTGGGCATCTTGATCTTAAGAGACTTCTGAGCAAACCTGCGCTCCCCAACCACTCAGGCTCCTCCATCATCTCCCTTCCCTCGGACTCTGAGCCGTCTGCGTCTGCTTCTCCCGCCTCCTCTCGCCGCCTCACCACGGCGCAAGCACAAGCTCACGAGATTTTACGGCAACGCACCACGACCGTCACGAGCACGTCTTCCTCCGCGGCGGCAGCGCGACAACTCCGGGAAGAAGCATCTGCGCGGCACCTTCGCGAAAAGGCATCTGCACGGAGCATGAGTGCGCTGGCAGCTGTAGCACCCACGTCACGGCCCGCACCATCCACGCATCGGGGCTCGTTGACACCACCAGAACGGGAACCTGCCTCCAACTCAAAAGTTCGGACGGTGCTGAAGCGCAAGCCGAGTGCACGGTCCGGCGGGTCGACGCCGACCGTCACGGCGCAGACGACGAGCTTCAGCTCCAACGAGACGTCACGCGGATCCGCGTCGCGGCAGCATGCCCGGTCCTCCGATACCGCCCGCCCGCCCCAGAACGCTCCCGCTTCCAAACGCGTCGTGCCCGGGTCTGTGGCCACCGTTGCCGTTCGTGGAAGCCTGCGCGCCGACGGTCCGCCTACGCCCACGGGTCTGACACCCGCTGGTGCGGTTGCGCACGCGTACAAACAGCAGGAGGAACGCAGGGAGAAGTTGGCTGAGGTTTCGGGGTGGAACGATCACCAGCGTACTCTCCACCTGCAGCGCTCGCAAAGCAGCTTGTCGTCCCTCTCGTTCGCGCAGTTGATGCCTCCGTCGTCGTCAGAAGACGATAAGCCGTCCGTCGTGGAGTCGGCGGGATCGAAGAAGCCAGGACTCCTGGACGAGCCGAGCGGTGGACCTTACTACACGGTGTTTGGGAGCGGATCGGACCGATTGGTGGCTGCAGGTGGAAGGGAGGATGACTGGCAGCTGAGTTTCGACGCATACTATGGGTGCAGCGGGCCTCAGACGACTGTTACTCCCGCTGCTGCAACATCACCGCCGCCGAAGTCGGTGTCTTCCCTTGGAAGCGGGGCAGCATCAGGGATGAAGGGGCTGTCGAGGAAGATGTCAGGGAAGTTGAGGAAGGTGGCGGGTACGGGCAGGACTGGGAGGGATGAGTCGCCGCAGGTGGAGAGGAAGGAGACGGCGGAAGGGTTGGGAGCGGACAAGAGCTGGAGAAGGCCGTTTGATGGACGTATGAGCGTGTCGCAGGACAGAGGAAACATTTCGTTGGACGTCGGGCGGGCCTCGTCGGTGGATGGGTTTGTGAAGGTGGAGTTCAAGGAGAAGGTGTCGCCCACAGCTGCCAGCGTCCCAGGGGATAAGCTCGAGCCGATCAGGCGGCCACTTAAGCACGAGAAGTCCAAGTCGAAGGATAAAGAGGATGAACCATCGCCGAGTGGTAGCAAGCTGTGGAAGTTGATGAAGCGTATCAGCACTGGCGGCCTGCGAGACAAGTATCAGGCCAGCCATCGGGCTTCCTCGCCTCCTCCTGTTCCTGCACTGCCTAAGGACATCCTACCGTCGCGGTTGACCCTGGATATCCAACAAGCTCCCAGTGACGAACTCGTCGGCGAGTCGGGGATCCTCCTGTCTCGTTTCATGCAATCCCGCTCCTCCATGTCCGGCGTACGACCCTCTACAGCCCCAAGTCAACGTGCGCCTTTGCGCTCGGAAACAGATCCGAAGTCGCGTCCGTCGACGGGGAACAAGACTGATCCCAGGCCGAGTACGACGACCAGGTCATCGTCACCCATGTCATCTGACATCGCCTCGACAAGGTTCTTCCAGAAGACGCATTCGAATCGGTCGTCGACCACGTCATATGGCGAGGAGCTACCTCCCCTACCGGGTAGTTCTCAAGGTGTTGTTCCTGTTTCGAAACATATTCTCCCGCCTTCTGAGCTGTATCGTATGGACCATGACCACGACGATTCTCATCCGTCCACGCCGGTCAGCATGTCGAGACGTAAGCCTGCACGGTCACGTTCAGTTCCCGACGACCCGAACTTCCTCACAAGCCCCATTGAGGATCGTCCGTCATTACCTTTCCCTCCTCGACGGATACATCAAAGTCATAGCGTCTCTGCTAAAGCGTCGTATTCACCTCCTTCCCCTACTATCCCTGCTTTCACCATCTCTGGCGCAGTGAACAACTTCCCCGCCCCACCCGCGCTTTCGCTTTCGATGTCCGAATTTGGTATGGCAAGTCCATCGGACTCGCCGCGCTCTGCCCCTCCTTCACGTCCACGCAAGAGCTCGAGGCGGAGTCCTCCCTCAGGCGACTCGAGTCCATCGCCTGCGTCTACGACGAAACCCTCACCTGTCTTGCCCTCAGTACGGACGCCGATCCTTCCGTCCCTCTCCATCGATGTTTTCAGCCGCTCTCGACGGTCGATCAGCACGTCTTCACGCTCGCTTCCGCATCAACATCATGCTGCTCCCGTGTCGCCTTCGCCTTCATCCCCGTCAACCTTCACGAGCAAGTCGCCTTTGACGTTCCGGGATATGGAAAGCCCACGAACGGCGCTGAGTGAAAGAGAAAAGGTGGCAAAGTGGGATGATCTGCTGGAGCGTAGTGCGAAAGCGGGTGGGACGTTGCATCTTGGTGAGACGGGGCTGATGTCGGATAACCTAAGGTTTTCCGTAGTGTCGGAGAGTTGAATGTTTACGTTGTGTTTTTTTCGGTCGATTGACCTACGTCCTGTCATTTTTATTCGAGTTGCGCGTTTTTGAATGTCCAGTGCATGATCCAGTGCTCCATCTTTACTTGCTTTGTCGTCGTCGACGTCGTCATCGTCATGCTTGTCTATCTCCTCTCTTGCATCCTCTCTCCCACCTACTCTCTCACATCACTCATCCTCTCTCATCCTCATCCTCACACACGTTCACTCATCCACGTCCATCTTCCCATCCATATATCCCCCGTATTTGTATATAGCATCACACGCATCCACTCATGCTCCCATATACCCATCCACCACTGACAATTCTCCTTCCTCTGCACACGCACAACCGCCGTCTTTTTTGTTCTTTTGTTCTCCTTGCCAGTAGTACGTACTTAAGCTTAATTGCCACCTTAGCGATCTTCGAATCCCCTTTTGCTCTACTCTTAGTCCCATCATCCACTCTTGCTCCCTCCGACCTCACCTCATTGGCATTGAAATGATGTAGCACTCGTCTTTTTAGCTGGCTCAAGTTAATGCTCATCGGTTTCCCGCTTGAATGGATGGAATGAGTGTCTTGTGGCTTGGTCATTGAATGGTAGGGTTTGCATGATTCGAAGTTTGTCAGCCATCGGTGGTGTGGCGGATGCAGATGAGGGTGACTATCCCTGAAAAACGAACGTCGAAAAGGACCAGAAAAAGACCAAGACGGTCGGCATGCATTTACGGAGCGCAAACGCTGCATGGTAGAAGTGCCATAGTAGTACAAAGAACAAGTCGTGGAACAAAGAATAAATTAGGAAGGGCGAACCGGAGACGTCTTCTCCCTCGTTCGCGACAACCACTCATACAATCATATCTCTCTCCGACTCCGGTCGGGGTGCAGCTTCCGTCCGCCTCTCTTCCCTCCCTAGCCCTGCAGCCCGCTCTGCCTCCTCGATCGTGTACGCTGGCTCTTTGAGTTGTTTGCACCGACGTTTGTGCACTTTGCTACGCCAGTGGGAGCGGAGGGCGGCGTCGGTTTCACAGTATCTGCCGAGGCGAGGGCGGTCATAAGTAGGTGCACGGAAAGAAGCATGGGAGCAAACGCACTTCGCGCATTCGACGCAGTAATGTTGTCCGAGGCCTGGTTTTTCGTAGTCGAGTGGTTGGGCTTCTAGTGCTGCGCGGTTCTAGGCAAACAGTTTGCGAGATCAGATATACGGAGTCAGGTAGAAGGATGCAAGAAGCAACCGACTTTGGGATCCAAGTCAATAAGCTGGATTTGGTCGATATCTCGTGTCCTCGCCTGCAGAATTTTGCTCAATGAGATTTAGGGAAAAGGTCATGCAGATGCAAATTACTCACTCGGGTCCGAGCTGCACGGTGAACGTCTCGTTGTGCGTGATGTACTCTTGAGCGGCGAAGACGACCCATTTGATGTTTTGGTGGTATCCGAGAGACGAGGAAGGAGGGTAAGGAAAACCGTAACGCAAGGGCGACTCGAAGTCGAATCTGCCAATCTGGCAGGAAGACGAAATCTGTAGATAGACGCCGGTTCGGCATCATCCGCGCTCTACAAGTTACCACTGCTCTGTGCTGTTGATGTACGCTGATGTACGACAGTTCTGAAGAAAGCGACCAAGAGATTCTGGACCTTGCTTTCAACGGTAGCTTCCAAGAAGATGCTATAGACTTATCGACAGGATTCTAGTGACTACAAGCTTACTATTCGTACACTAGGTGGTTTTTGTTGTTTCAAGGAGAAGAGAATCGAGATGTTTATACCTAAAAATTGAGTCGTCTCCGAGATGTAGATAAAAGCAAGCACCATGAAGGTACGAGCATGGTGCTAAGCATCTACAAGACCGCAGAACCGCCATTTAAGGGTCTGGCTCTCGCGCAACCGCGGCATACTGACCTCTATGGCGGTTTGAATAAGGTGGAATGAGTCGGTGTCGCTGCTTTTTCGCGCCTTAAACACAAACTCTAGGTCGTCTAGGTATGGAGCATTCTTTGAGACCGTGGTGTCCAACCGAGCGCACTCGTCTGCGCAAACGTGCTTCGCCACCCAGGCTTTCTTCTCGTCAGCTCCATTGGGGAGGCCTGCGTGGACGGTGTAAATGACACGTTTCAAGGCTGCCGACTGTCCGCATGCTGCTAGGGTGTCGCACAGCGTGGAGAATCGAGTGCGAGAGGAACAGCCGAGATGGATGGTGAGACCGAGGGTTGTTAGGGATGCACACGAGGAAAGGTTGAGCACTCTCCAGTAGACGTCTGTAGAGAACGGCACGGTCAAAGTCTGAATCATAAACAGAGGAAATATGCCCACCTGTCACTGAGATGAACGCAGATAATTTGACGTGAACGGTGTAGAGGCTCGTGGCGTGCCGGTGGATGAGGCAACCGAGTGCTTCGAGTTCTTCTACGGTCCATACCTCTGCTTCGAGGGTATGCAGATGGTTCAGAGGTATTATTGGAAGGATGAGCCGATGGATCATCGAATGATGGAGTAAAGTGCCGAAAATCAGAGAGCGAGGGGTGTAGCCCGCTTGAATGATCTCGGATCTCGTCGACGGAGACTCAGCGACTTGAATTTCTCCAAGTTGCAGTTCTTCGCATGGAATGAAGTGTAGAAAATGAGTCAAGGTAGACAGGGGACACAGGATCTTCGACATGGACACGCGCTGTAATCGCCTGTGAACCAGAGGAGCATGAGATTGACAGTGGCCTCCGTTTATGTTAGCGTGCTGCTCGACTTCAGGATCGGCGTCAACAATTCGTAGGTCGGCTACTGAGACGGCCTTTATATTAGGGAGCCCCTTGATGATGGAGCGAACAGAGGACGGGCTGATCCTAGACCTGAAGGGTATCCCGGTCATATGCAGGCATTGTATGGCACGAGAGATGGCCGGTTGAGCCCGCAGGATGGATAGAAACTCCGCCAGCTTTGAGCCGTCTTCACCGAGATCGACAGAAACTTCGGTGAAGAGATATCTACGAGAGGGGCGCATCCACGATGTGGAGACGAGGGAGCACGACTGCAACGACGGCTTATCATCTGCCAGTTGAGCAATGATCTCGAAGACGACATCTTCAAGACACAAGACAACCTGTTCTGTGGCCATGAAAAAGGGCCTGTAGAGAAGCTCTATGCGGAGAACATTCAATGGAACAGTACTGAGACATCCGAACAAACCAGTACACTCACCTAGTAAAGGTACTGTTCAACGGATGAACCCAGCGTGTTGTCTCGCTCGACGGCCTGGGCGGGAACAATACAGGCATAGGGTTCCTGTCGTCCGCCCTGCGCTATATACCTGACACCATCGCCTAATCCCGTCTTGAGAAGCTTGAGTCCTGAGCTTGGACAACCCGGTCCACGCTGATCTCATTTCAAAGTGGGTATCCTGAAGACTGGAATCGTTGGAAAGAACGTCATGAGGCGTGTCACGGTGTCCTGAATACAATGATGAATGCAGATACGTGCAATCTCCGAGAAGCAGGGATGAAGAGGCAGTCGCGGATAAGAAGTCGAGCAAGGGTAGAGACCAGGGTTCCGCACGAGTGATATTGAGCAAACAACAACTTGTTCTTTGCGGGCTCTTGCGGCGCGCTTGCTCGCGCTTGTCGTGAGCCTGTGCCGAAACAGCGCCGAAGAAGCGAAGCGTGGGCATGATATCCTCTCAGCCTCCAAGTCCTCCTCATCTGGGATCCCCATCTGTTTTTCAAATTTCGAATCCAGAGAACTGTCCAACTTACCAGGCCTGGACGTCGTTTCAGCAACTCAACTGACAATGTTGAATGATTTGACATGCTCGGTCAACCGAATTACGTTGTACTGTGGAATCCGCTTATCCCGATCACTCATTCTCCTGAATGCCAACTTCGTCTTGATTCCTACCCTCATCTTCATATCCCGTTCCCGCCATGGATCCAATCCCGGTTACGATGCGTTCCATGATGGACCATAATTCTCCTCTATTCGAGCGCAGAATACTTACTCCCGAGATCGCGCAACACATGCTCTCGGAGCCCACCTTCCGGACAAGGCTCGAACGTATCCAGGAAGCCGAGCAATACCTCGCAAGGAATGGGCCAATACCGTCGTGGCACGAGAACCTTGTCTGGGAAGGAATGAAAGCGCTGAAGGTGGCCAGGAAGGACCATGAGAGGGAACAAACGTTGCCACCCGCAAGAGCGAATGAGCCGTCCAGAGAGGAGCAGTTGGCAGGGATGGAGTTCTCAAGAGCGCACGGGAGCAATCCGGAGAGGCTACCGGTGCTGCATCATACGCTGCTCGGAACCCAGCCCAAGTTTTCGTCTAGGAGGGTAGAGGAGCTGGAGAGAGGTAAGTGGCCATAGCATGCGACAGGGTAATGAGCACTGACTGGCCACAGTGAACATCCGTCAAATGATGATGAGAAAGCGACATACTGTGAGTAGCGTCCTATGAATTGTGAAGTCATGCTGATTATGTTGGTACAGGGAAAATATCTTTTATGTCGCATCATCAGCAAGACAAGTACGTGCTGGCCACCCGTCGCCAGCTCTGTTTTGCTCACCACTTTCCTAGCCATACCTCTCAGCGTCGACTTCGCCATCGAAGACCCAGAAGGCAATACATCCCACGTCACACTCAGTCACTACCCATTTACTCTGGACGCTTCGGTGACGGAGACAGACGAGATCTTTCCTATCGGCACTATTCTCGCTATTCGCGAGCCGTATTACAAGCTTGCAGTTATCGCAGACCTTCCGATCGTACGAGTAGACGCACCAACAGATCTCGTTTTTGTTGACGTGCAGTCTCCACTGCGAAACGTAGCGTGGTCCACCGGGAGTATCGCAAGCACCTCCACCACTCGAAGCCTTGTCACGGCGGATAGTTGGAAGGCCCGCGGCAATGAGTTTTTCAAGAAAAAGCAGTGGTTCTGTGCCGCTATCGCGTTCTCTGAAGGCTTGAAACTCAATCCGACGGCTTTCCTACTTCTGCTCAACCGCGCCGCCGCATACCTCGAATTGCAGTGGTATACCTCTGCCGCACGTGACGCGGAAGCCGTTCTTGCGATGGATATCGACAGCGACATACACAAACGCAAAGCTGTCTTTCGTGCAACGAAGGCGTACTACTTCTCTGGAAAATACGCTGAGATCAATCGTCTAGCCGAAGTCTATCCAGAAGATTCAGATGTGAAATCATTCTATGTCAATGCCCCGTTACGTCTCCGTAGCAGTACAAAGGGTCGGTATGATTGGCATGAGCTATATAGGCAGTGCAAAGGCCCGGCTCCCAGACCCGACATCGCGCCGTTTCAAGGACCTGTAGAGGTGAAGATCAAGAGGATTGGCTACAGTCCTGTCGGGCTGTTCGTGACTCGGAACGTCAGTGCTGGGGATCTACTCGTACGTGATTGACAACACTCTCGCCGATTAACTCTGGGCTGATTTTGAATCTTTAGTTGGTCTCTCGCCCCATTGCATCGTATTACCCGGATGACAAGCCTAAGGGTACGCGAGAGGTTTTCGTCACCTACAACTACTTGACCAACTACACCGGTAAACGTGCGTCGTATGCCCTCATCGACAACGTCGTGCAACGGTTATGGGACGATCCTCGAGTCGCCCGTACCCTTCAATCCATCCCAGGCGGCAGCCGATTTTCGGCAGCCACATCCTACCCACCACCCGAAGATTCGTCTTCAACATACTTATCTCATCCTCACAAGCCTCCTTGCGACATCGACATCTCCCGCCTCGAAGGCTTGTGCGCTTTGAATGCGTTTCAGATCGACAACGTTCGGAATGTCTACAAGCTCAGGTCGGAGACCAAAGTGAAGGACCCTCTCGACGACTCACTGGCTCTCTACGAACTCCCGTCATTCTGCAACCACTCCTGTGTACCGACTGCGAGCAAGGCGTTCTTCGGAGACGTCATGGTCCTTCGCGCCACTCGATCCTTGAAGGCAGGCGATGAGGTGACGTTGAGCTACTGCGACGTGACTTTGCCACATGAGGAGCGGAACGCATTCGTCGAGAGGAAATGGGGCGCGCCATGTGATTGCGTGTTGTGCAAGGCGGATCGGGCGGATAGGATGGATGTTGTGGCGTTGAGGGATCTGGAGTCCAGACGGCCACTTCCCGGTACTATTGCTGGCTTGGAGCGTCGGGTCTTAGATCTGGACGCGTCGTATGACGATACACCTGAAAGGAGGCGCTGTGGTATCAAGCCAGAGTGGTTCGTCGTGTACACCGCTCTTGGGTTGCGGTATAGGAAGGAGGCGGAAGAGAGGAACGACAACCGTTTGAGGGAGAAGTGTGCGGAGGCGTTGATGAACGCGATTGCAGCACTTGGGTTGGTGATCAAGGATCGTTGTCTGACCGGACCAGCGCAGCCCGCCTCAAATCCCTCTCAGTATCCCGTGGACGTGAAGAAACCGACTCCGTTCCCACATATGTGCGCCCCGACGATCGTGCAGTTGGCGACGGCGCTGGAGGCAGCTGGGCAGCGCGTGAGAGGGGAAAACTGGTCTTTGGTCGCAGTATGGGGTACGTTTACCGTCTCTGTCTTCAAAACTATCTCCTCAATTATCTGTTTGTTCAGTTGAGAATCAGTGGACCGGCACGAAGGACTCATTTCTGGAAAAACATGGAGAAGTGATTCATCACTTTGAGCTCGCATAAACCGAGGATTCGTATGAAGAGCAAGGATTAGTATCTATCATTTGTCCTAATCGTTTGTGGGCAGCAACGGATGCTCGCTCGCACGCTGTACAGGGTTGTACCCTGGTGTACCATCATCCAGGACATATCATCGCCTTGCCAAGATATACTATTGTGTTCTCTTCGGTCCCGGCCTCGTAGTGCTCAGTGGCCAACGGCCGTATGCACGCTCGAGTCGTGAGCCACAGAATGAAATCAACAGCGTTCAAGAACTGCGGCTCGTCGATCGAGTCTATAGTAACTATTTGCATGCCTGAGAGGTACTGGGGGTGGCCGATGATACTAAATAGATCTAGAGGAACAACTGTCTTCTGTATGTACTGTTAGAGGCAAAAGTTGAAAGCGTACCTAGCAGGTTCAAAACTCTCTTCTTTACTGCCTTGATAACGTCCGTATACTCAGCCGCAAAACCATGGCCCACTCGTTATAAGTACTCAGCCATTCATTTCAGGCGTCAGGTACTCGAGCTCAGACTCAGAGGATCCGCGGACGTGTAGTACTAGTAGTAGCCTGAGTACCGAGTAATACGGTAGACTGTCACCGAGCGTCACGCGTCACGATCCATCACATGCATCACAAAGCATCAGCGCTCAGCGCTGGCCTATTTTTCCTTCACCGATGGGTGAGTCCCTCCGATGTTTGAGCCTCTCCATGTTCTCCAGGACACGCACTCCGACAGTCCACATGAATACTTATGCACTGCAAAACGCAGCATGAAATTCGACAATCAAGTTATGTGCTGCGGGCAACTTTCACCGTGACAGATATCAAAGAACGTCGGAACGTCGCTCATAATCGAAGCTTGCTGCTGTGTTTCCGTGGGTCCCAAGATACCTAAAAGCGGTATAGCTGACGCGCCTTCAGCTGTCCTCAGGATGTTTTCCGTGACTTGTTCTATGCCTCATTGCAATAATGACTCATGAGGTTGACCAGCGCACCTTGAACGCGCCCCAACAGACGTAATGGCCAAACGGGAAGACAGCTGTCCTTGTGAGACTCCTCTCACTCATCTGTTTACCTTAACTCCCCCCCTCCTCATCGTTCTCATTTCACCAGCGAAGAGACGATGGCCGCATCCCTATCAGACCTTACTCGCCTTGTTGAATGGGCAGGTCTCGATCCTGAATTGCTACAGCAAGCGATGACCGACCCAAACATCCGCCGCCTTGTCTCCGAGAATTCCGCAACCCAGTCCCACCTCGATTTCCTTCCGAGTCAAGTGAGCCCGGGAGACGAAGGCGATGAGGACTTACCGGCGAAATTGCTTGAGCAAGCAAAGGCTGCCCACTTGCGCGACCAATTCCTCCCGCCGATCAAAGCTCCCCAGATCTCTAGATCGGCCCTGTTGGCGAGTTTTGCTCGTCCAAGCAGTCGAAGCAGGAGCACGAATGGGTCGACCGCAGTGCAAATACGGCAAAATCTCGTCGGAACATCTCCGGGATACGCTACCACCATATTGGGAGAGTTGCGAAGGGGTACGTCCTGTTTTGCGACATGATGACTTCATCACTCTAACTAATTGTGCGAATTTCCAGTCGGTATAAATGATATGTTCGCCAGGATGCGTCAAGAGGTTCGTAGCGGCACCTAGCGGAATGTCTCGAAGTTCTGAATCTTGCATAGGGCGCATATCTTCTATGTCGTATCATATCTCTAACCTGTGAGCTTTCAACTTGCTAGTCCGACGAGTCTTCCATCTTGCTCATCTCAAAGCACCTCATTCACTTGAATTATAATAGCCCATACAGTCAGCGTCGACATGATAGTCGAAGACCCGTTCGGTATTGCCTGCATGCTTGCCGTCTATCGTTACCCCACGACGCTGGACTGCACTGAAGAACAGGCGGACGCGATCTTTCCTATTGGCACCATCCTTGCAGTTCGTGAGCCCTGCTACCGACTTCCTCCGAGTGGGAAGGTGCCCTATGTTCGCGTGGACGCACCTTCCGATATTGTCTTCCTGGGGCCGGATTCTGCGCTCCTGAACGACGTCAGTTGGGCGGCGCGCGGCCCTTCAGTAGCGATCCGCCAGCCAGATACTGCAGCTGCGTGGAAAGATCGAGGCAATCACTACTTCAAACGCAAAGAGTGGATTTGCGCTGCGAGTGCGTTCTCTGATGGACTCGTACAAGATCCAGAGAACCATCTGCTCTTGCTCAACAGGTCCGCAGCGTATCTAGAGCTAGGGTGGTTCAGATCTGCAGCCTACGATGCGGAGCGCGTCATAGGCATGAATCTCCAGAATCCGCAGCTTGTGCGCAAGGCTGTCTACAGGGCTGCCAAGGCTTACTACCTTTCCGGTCGATACGACGACGTCCGACGCCTTTCAAGTGGTAATCCAGATGGTGCCGAGACTCAGCAGCTCTGTCGAAGCGCTGAACAACGTCTCTGCGAAAGAGACAGTGGACAGTATGACTGGGCTAGCATTTTCAGTGCAACCCGCGCCCCCGCATCTCGTCCCGATATAGCTGCATACCTTGGCCCCGTAGAAGTCAGGACCCCAACAGAAAGCTCTCGGCCTCGAGGACTCTTTGTCACTCAGAATGTCAAGGCTGGAGATCTCCTGGTGAGTATGTATCATCTGTCCTCTGACTGCTACTAACACGTCAATCAGATGGTCTCGAAGCCTATCGCGTCCTATTTCCCGGAAGACACTCCTAGCAAACGCGGGGAGGCTTCTATGACCTTCAATATGCTCAAGAATGCGATAGAAACGCGTGGCGAGTATGCTCTCGTCGATCTCATTGTGCATCGGCTGTGGGACGATCCCGGACTCGCATCAATCATTCAGGCCATGTACGCTGGTGAAGGTTTCCCCACTGCAAGTGCTTATGCACCCGTCCCACCCACCGCTGCATTTTCTACGGGGTGCTTATCACATTCTCGAGTGCCGGGTGTGGATATTGACATTGGTCGAGTAGAAGGTGTTGCTGCCATGGATGTTTTCGACATCTCCGAGCACCCAGTGACGTTCCTTGTATCCGCCTCAGAGCAAGATGAGGGGAACAAGCCCGAACATCCAGCTGCTCTATATGAGCTCCCTTCATTCTGCAACCACGCATGCTTGCCGTCAGCTGGTCGTGCTTTCTTCGGCGATGTGATGGTCGTCCGCGCCACCCAGGATTTGAAAGCCGGAGAGGAGGTCACGATGAGCTACTACGACAGCACAGAGACCTACCAGAAACGTACCGACTCCATCCAGAGACAGTGGCAGTTCGCCTGCGACTGTTTGCTGTGCAAAGCAGACTTATCTGACACTGCTGCTGCCCGGTCTCAACGCGCAGAGGCAGTGGCCATGCTTTCCTCCTTGGGGATTGCGGCGATCAAGCAACGCATAGCGCAGATCAAATCGAGCTACAGCGACTCACCCGAGCGTCGTCAATGCGGTGTCAAGCCAGAACTCTACCTTGCGTCCCGGAGACTTGGCTTTGCGTATTGTAGCGAAAATTCTGCGATGGGAATGAGCTTTCTTACCCCATCTAAGGCAAAAGCATGCCTCATTGCTTTTATGGACGCATTGGAAGCCGTTGGGCTCGTCATAACCGACCGAAGTGTGTCTGGTCAAGTCATAAATCCCTCCGCACTTCCGGTCGACACGACTCGGCTGCCCGCTCTCTCGCATCTGTGTACAGTCTCGGTGATTCAGATGGTCTCCGCTTTGTGGTCCATCGGCGAAAATGTTCGTGCTAAGAACTGGTTGAAGGTTGCTATACGAAGTACGTGATTCATATTTTCTTGAGACCTACTGAGCTCACTACATATTTCCCTGCATCAGTCGAGAACTTTGACACCGGAGGCGCAGAGGCATTGTTTAGAGAAAAGTACCATTCTGTTCTTATTGATTTACCATTTTGAGCCTTTGACTTTTGTGTAAGACTTGACCATTTTTTCGTCGTTCAACCTGTCTGCCAATTGCATACTCCAGCGTGGCCGACGGTCGCCCACGGACTAGGAGCTTACTTAAAGGGTTTCCCTCTTGGGGTAGTCGCCTCATTGTCAGTCCAGCTGAATGTCCTTTCTCGACGCTAGCCTTCAAGCTTCAAGCTCGAACACCGGTGATTGTCCGAGTGTAACAAAAGCTGAGGCTTGGAAGATATCTTCCGGCATGTTCAAGCGTGCATATCAATCGATAGTAAGATCTAGTCCAGGTGCCATGGGCTACATGGGAGTGGCGTGTAGATTAGGGACATTGCCTCTCCTGAGCACGTGCAGACTAGTTTTCTCTGGTCTCAAACTCAAAGGCGATCTAAATCCATCGAATGGAAGGATAGGTAGGCAGAACGAGTGGGTATTATTGATATTCATCGTGATTCGAGGATACTGCAGGCACTGGACAACAATAGTAGAGTGGGATAAAAGCGATACTTGGTATATATTCCATCTGAACGAGATGCGAAGAGAGTGTGTCTATAAAGGCAGTCTATTACTGTGGTATGCGGCAGGGAAGGTATGAAGAATAATAATAGGGACGCTGTGATCGGGCGTAATCAGCGTGAGGGCTCAGTTTCTCCATTTCCTTGAGGATCCAGACCCTGTGAAAGAAACGCTCCCCAATCATCCCATCTACGAAATGAGCACCAATCAGCGCCAAAGACGAAGAAGCCACTCACTCAAATCCTGGTGGCGCATTCGACCACATCGCCAACGTATCACTGTCCGCAAAAACACTACCCGCAGGATCCATCCTCTCCATCCCGAACGACGCGCCCGAGCCCATCGCATTCGTCCCCATATCCCTCGCCGCGTCTGGCCCAGCAGCATCCATTCCCGTGTTGAACACGCTCGCGTACCCGTCCAAATTTGACACGAACGGCGTTCCCGACAGCGTCGACATCATTTGCTCGAATGATTCCGGCGCAGGAGCGGTGGAAGGACCTGCGAACATGGACGGCATGTTTGGTATCGAATGAGGCGCGGGATCGTTCGACATGTAAGATGGCGCCTGTGCCGTGGCTGTCGTGGCCAAGGCATGAACGGCAGGAGAGGACCATTGTGTGTTCATAGAATCCGATATCAGTCCAGGGTGGAGAGGCATGCGACCTAGGTCAGCGGTGTACATAGGCAGATCATTGACAAAACTATAGTTCGTATTTGCCGCCATAGTGGGCGCGTTGCTCGGTGGGCCAGAAGTTTCAAACGAAGAGGACACATGCGGTGATTGGGACGGACTGGCGTATAGCGAGGGTTGATGAGATGTCGGTGAGAGAGCAGACATAGCCTGATGAGACGTCGGCGACGGATGTTGCTGTTGGTGACGAGCTTGCTGTTGGAAGACGCGTCTCGATCCGGCCATTTGCCGATCGGAAGGGGAATCAGCATGGCTAGAGACCGGTGTGGGAGGTATGTCGGTGCTATTTGTGTCACCAGTGTCCTCTCGACCTTCTCTATCTCGTTTATTGCTTGGAGATGGACTTGGCAGAGGAAGATCACTCAAGGACACGAGCCCGTGCAGAATATCCCTATATGTAGAGGTGGGTATAATATCTCATAAGAAGATCAAGAGTAGCATACCATAATCTTCCGGCCGTATGCCACTTGGGTTCAAGTTCCTTCAGCATTTTCATGCACAGGTGCACGTCTTCCATCTCTTTGGCCGGATCAATTGACAATCCAGATCGCTTGCCGCCCCAGATGCTAAGGAGCAGTACGATGCCGGATGTAAGCAACGCCCCCTAGTATTTACGGTTAGTCATTGGCTCAGCTCAAGACTTTTAAAGCACTGACCCTATTGGCACTGATCACCGTATTCGTCGTTTTGAAGGGTACGGCCAAAACGTGAATGCACGAGCGAGCAGCGTTGGTGCAGATCGCGAGCGATGGGAACGACAGTGGGGAAGGCTTGCGGGGAGACGGGATGAAGGGACGATGTACGGCAATTTGAAGCTGGTAATAGTGGGCGTAGAGGTGAGCAGACTGGTTGAGGAAAAGCAAATTCTCTCTGTGAGGATCCCATCGCACTGAATCAAAAGATGTCAGTGGGGTAAAGCGAGTACCGAGCCCAGTAGTACGCACAATGATCAGGCACGGAATCGATCCACTTGTTCAACGCCGAATCCAGTTCAGCAACAATATGCTGCTCCCACTGCTTTCCGACGAGTCCAAGCAATGTCTTCGACTTGTTGATAGAATACTGCGGATCGCGCGTGTCAATCAGCCGAATGAGCCATCAAAAATGCTCCGATTCACTCACAACGGTCCGCAAAGCGAAGGCCAAAATCTGGTTTAGACGCAGGAAGCAATTGAAATACGTGATCTTGGACGGCTTGCCCGGAGGCTGCTTGAACGCGACCATCTTGACATGCGCCTTCTCAGGGTCTGAGTGGTCCGACAGCTCCCAGTACTCGTCGTCGCATTCCACAGGAAGCTCAACGTCGAAGCTGAGCCAGGCAAAGAGCGAAGGGAGGAATCGTCAGTACTTTGGTGTCAGATGCGGGGGGGATAGAACGCTTACTCTTCGTCTTGAATGGCACACGGCCTGCCAAGCGACAGACCCAGCATCCGATCCATGGAGACAAGTATCCTGTCCAGATCACAGATAAGTCACTCAACATAAACACCTGAAAAGTGAGGAGAAAGAGTAGCACAGGGGTGCATGCGTTGTAATAGGTACACCAGACAAATTATATGCTCACCAGAACGAGCGTTTCCAGAGCTCCTTGTCTACAGTGCATGAAAGCTGATACACCTTCCTCCGGTGAGCACCGACGTCCTGGGCTATCCGAATTCCAGCACCAACCACCGTCCAACACGCCGCTTGCGACGCTGACGTGCTTTGTAGGAATATGGAGGTCAGCTGTTCCGCATTCCCGCCACAATGCAGCCGCAAAAAAGAGCAGAACATAATCATGTCCAGTGAGCAACCGAGGCATGAAGAAGATACGAAGCGATGCATACCGCGCAGATTTGGATGTCGTACAGCCGAGGCGGGGCAAGTAGAGACATAGTGCGAAACAACACGTGAACCTGAAGGAAGTATTCCCAGCCAGCAGAATGTGGCGTGTTGTTGCCTTCAAGGAGTACCCTGGGATCGTCCGAGAAGCGCGCAGCAGCAGCACAGACGAGGAGAACGACGGAGCCGAAGCCCTCGTCCCGCTCATGCAGGCCCTCCTTCATGCTCTGCTCGAATGACGGTCGGTGTAAAACCGGCAAGTAGCTGTTGATCTCAGTGAAGTACAGCTCGATGAGCTCATCGAAAAGGTCTTGCGCCGGAAACACGAAGAAGTGGGGCTCTTTTTTCTGAATCGCTCCGAGAATCCACTACGCAAGCACATATCCATCGAACCGATACGTATCAGCGATTATTGGAACGAAAACGACGAGCGTACTGGTGTGACCTACCGGCTGGACCCCCCAGAACTGAGGCCGTATCGAGGGCAGAATGGGCCATCCTTGCTCCGTTTTCGGCATCTCCAATCCCGAGTACTCGTTCTTCGCCGCTATGGCAGCTTGGACGAACATGACACTGGACGACTTGCCGAAAAAGCGCCTATACGAGCTGGAGTTGATGTCCATATGCTTCATGCTACGGATAAATTCTCGTTGAGTAATGAGCTCGTCGTCGCTGGGGTCTAGGTCCTCCGGGTTTGGGGTCGGTGCGGCCTGAGCAGGAGGGATGGGAGAGCTCGTGGAAGACGGGCCAGCACCCCTTTCACCGCGGTCTGAGTACCACGTCTCTTTGTCCATTTGTTCTCCCAGCTCTGTCGAGATGTCAACGTCAGGGGAGACCTGCAGCACGAGAATATCAGCCGATGCCTTTACGAGGGCACGTTTACCGCACCTTGCGAAGTAACTCTTCCATTTTTTGCAGTCGATTCTCCAAGTTCTCTACATATCTGAACGAAGCACGTGAAATGATCTCAATGTCGAACTAACGTGTGAGTAGAGTTCGAGACAGACTCACTCTCTCGAAGGACCACGTTTCTACGGAATGGCAAAGACGTGAGTTCTGAGCCAAGCAACTTCTCATGCGCCATTCCAGGAGTCCGCTCACCTTTGCCCCCGCGACATAGGTACACGCATGGTTGAACGTTACACAGTTAGAACATTTGTTACCTGGCATCTGACCTCCATCACCTAGAGATACATATCGAGTTTCGGTGAGCAGACTGCCTGACTACAAAGAGGTGATAGTCCACTCACAGCGTACTAAGAAAGCGCGAGACCAAGTCGACAAAATGAATCAGTGTTGACCAGGTACACTCGCAACAATTATGAAACGCACTTTTCTTACGCCTACAGATATCACATGCCCGCTGTACCCTACGTTTCTTGCTATTCTGTACGTTGTTCTCATTCACATTATCTTCTTCCCCAGATGACATCATGGTGGCGTATCAGAGTCTTGTGCGGTTTCTGGAGAGTACGGGAGACAGCCTGTGCGACTGAACTGAAGTGAAAGGAGAACGGAGATGAATGATAGCGTTCTGAGTGAGGATCTTGCTTCTTGAAACGATGGTGCCAGCTAATAAGAGTTCTGTTCGTTGTCCGAATTGAGTGAAGCCGCAGATGGTGACGGGGTGTCGGGCGAAAAGGCGCGGTTCACTTGAAGAACGTTCACGACGAAGACGAGGAGGACAGCGAGCAACACGACTTCGCACGGCGGCGACGAAGAGGAGGTCTATAAAGCTACGAACTGCGCGGAAGCGTCGAATAAGAGCGACTCGGACCCGCCGAAGGGAGACGCGTCGAAATTTTGTTGAGTCATCCCGAACCGTCAGCGCGCCAAACGCACGTGCAAAACGATTTTATTTAACGCACGCAAAATTGAAAAGCCTGCAATTTGCAAAAGCTCACGTTGCCCGTGTACTCTGTTCTACCACAGCCGACTCAGTGTCTGTAGGTGTGTATCGTTGAGCTCTGAGGATGTTACGTCACAGCAAACATGTGTTACAAGACTCAGATTCAGAAGATACAGAAGAGGTGAAAGGCCACATCGAAGCATGTCGAGGATATTCATGCCAGCGGAGGCTGGGTCTTGTCTCTTAATCTTCCTCTCCACAAACAGACCAATCACATACCAAACTCAACGAGTTCTTACTACTGACTCTAATCGGTTGAGCTGTCTGGGATTTTGGGGAAATGACGACGTCGCGATAAGATGGCAGCGGAGGCGGATCTCTTGATCTTTTTCACTTCTTGACGGGGAATGCCGAGTAGCGTGTTTTCGCAGAATCACATTGCGCTATCGCGTCGGAAGAGCGTATTTATGCACGAGTCGTGTCCTGTCTACCTTTCGACGCGTATTTACATGATCGTCGACGCGCAAAACAGCGAGCTCGTCGTTGGACGCGACGCCGACGCCGGGAACGACAGTTGGCGCGGGGTGCGCCACGGCCCCCAGCGAGGAGGAGGGCTTACGTAATGCACTATAATGTTTGGGGTGCCCCATGTCCAGGCGATCTGCTGCACCAAAGACGCGAGGCAGGGCGTATATAGCCTCGAGCCCGCAACAGAACGTGGTCACCTTCTTCCTCCTGCCATGGCTGCCTACGACCACTCAAAAGTCGCCCATTTCATAGGTTCGTCGCGGTTTCTTTTCATTTCGATCGCGTGCTCATTGGCTTCGTTTGCAATCTAGGCGGTAACACCTTAGAGAAGGCCCCCACTGGCCCAATCGCAGACTTTGTGAAGACACATGGAGGACATACGGTCATCACAAAAGTGCGCAACAGAAAATTCAGCTCCCCCTTTCGCTGCTCTGATTCCACCCCCCTTTCCCTCTCAGGTCCTCATCGCAAACAATGGTATCGCTGCCGTGAAGGAGATCCGGTCCATCCGTCAATGGAGTTACGAGACGTTTGGCACAGAACGTGCCGTAGAATTCACAGTCATGGCGACCCCGGAAGATCTGAAAGTCAATGCGGAGTACATTCGAATGGCCGATCGCTACATTGAAGTCCCTGGCGGGACCAACAACCACAATTACGCCAACGTCGAGCTCATCGTAGACGTCGCGGAGCGTGCAGGCGTGCATGCCGTCTGGGCAGGATGGGGACACGCGTCGGAGAACCCCAAATTGCCAGAAACTCTCGCTGCAAACAAGATCGTCTTCATTGGTCCTCCCGGGAGCGCGATGCGCAGCTTGGGTGACAAGATCTCCAGTACAATCGTCGCGCAAAGTGCAGATGTGCCCACCATGGCCTGGTCTGGAACCGGCATTTCCGACACTGTGTTATCTGATCAAGGTTTCGTCACGGTCGCAGATGACGTGTACCAGCAAGCGTGCGTCACCAGCGTCGAGGAGGGCTTGGAGAGGGCGGATAAGATCGGGTACCCGGTGATGATCAAGGCGTCGGAAGGTGGAGGAGGAAAGGGTATTCGAAAGGTCGAGCGTCCTGACGCGTTCAAGAACGCGTTCCACGCTGTCGCAGGAGAAATTCCTGGTGAGCAGATGGTTCACAGAAATGAGCTAGCATATTTACGTATGTTCCGTAGGCTCCCCCATCTTCATCATGAAGTTGGCGGGACAGGCGCGCCATCTTGAGGTGCAGCTCCTCGCGGATCAATATGGGAACGCCATCTCGCTTTTCGGACGCGACTGTTCAGTACAGCGTCGTCACCAGAAGATCATTGAAGAAGCTCCGGTCACTATCGCCAAGCAGGATACGTTTGAAGAGATGGAACGCGCTGCTGTTCGTTTGGCTAAGCTCGTAGGATATGTTAGCGCAGGAACAGTTGAATGTATGCGCTTTTTTGTCTTCTTTTGACCATCTACTGACATGACGCTATCTAAGACCTCTACAGCCATGCAGAAGATACGTTCTACTTCCTCGAACTCAACCCTCGTCTCCAAGTCGAGCATCCCACCACCGAGATGGTCTCCGGCGTCAACCTTCCCGCCGCCCAACTTCAAGTCGCAATGGGTATCCCCCTCCACCGCATTCGACACATCCGCCAGCTCTACGGTGTCCACCCTAACGGTACCTCCGAGATTGACTTCGAGATGATGGATCCCGAAGCCTCCAAGCTTCAACGCAAGCCTCGTCCGAAGGGCCACGTCGTTGCTGTCCGTATTACCGCTGAGAACCCCGACGCTGGGTTCAAGCCCTCCTCCGGTTCTCTGCAAGAGCTCAACTTCCGCTCCAGTACGAACGTGTGGGGTTACTTCTCTGTGAACAGTGCTGGTGGTCTCCACGAGTTCGCAGACTCGCAGTTCGGTCATATCTTCGCCTATGGTGAGGACCGCGGCGAGAGTCGGAAGAACATGGTCGTCGCTTTGAAGGAGCTGAGCATTCGCGGTGACTTCAGAACAACTGTCGAGTACCTCATCAAGCTCCTCGAGCTCCAGGCCTTCGAGGACAACACCATCACCACTGGCTGGCTCGACTCTCTCATCAGCGACAAGCTCACCGCTGAGCGGCCTGATACCACCCTCGCCGTCATCTGCGGTGCCGTCACCAAAGCTCACCTTGCGTCTGATGCTTGCTGGGCCGAGTACAAGCGCATCTTGGACAAAGGTCAAGCTCCTTCCAAAGACGTGCTCAAGACCGTCTTCGGTATTGACTTCATCTACGACAACGTCCGTTACTCGTTCACCGCCACCCGCTCCTCCCTCATTCTCTGGACACTCTACCTTAATGGTGGCCGCACCGTCGTCGGTGCTCGTCCCCTTGCGGACGGTGGTCTCCTCGTTCTCTTGAACGGCAAGAGTCATACGATCTACTGGCGCGAGGAGGTTGGCGCAATGCGTCTCATGGTCGACTCTAAGACCTGCCTCATTGAGCAAGAGAACGACCCTACGCAGCTGAGGAGTCCTAGTCCCGGCAAGCTGGTCCGATTCCTCGTTGAGAGCGGTGATCACATCAACGCTGGCGAGCAGTACGCAGAGATCGAGGTACGCACTGGCGCTTCTTTTCAATATGACGTCATCTAACATATTCTGTTGCTCTGCAGGTCATGAAGATGTACATGCCTCTCGTTGCGTCCGAGGACGGTATCGTTCAGTTTGTCAAGCAGCCAGGTGTCAGCCTCGAACCCGGTGACATCCTCGGTATTCTCGCTCTCGATGACCCCGCTCGCGTCAAGCACGCCAAGCCCTTCGAGGGTCTCCTTCCTGCCATGGGCAACCCAGCCGACGCGGGGAACAAGCCTCACCAGCAGCTCACTTACTATCTGGGTATTTTGAACGACATTCTCGATGGCTTCGACAACCAAGCCATCATGGCGCAGACGTGGAAATCACTCCTTGGCGTCTTGCACCACCCCGAGCTTCCTTACACTGAGGCCGCAGCGATTCTTGCCACGCTCTCTGGTCGTATGCCCGGCAAGTTGGAGGAGACCGTCCGCACCGCGATTGACAACGCCAAATCCAAAGGCGACGGCACCGAGTTCCCAGCTGCGCGTATCAAGAAGCTCCTGGAACACTACGTCGAGGACAACCTCCGCCCCCAGGACCGTACCATGTTCCGCTCACAGCTCGCTACCCTTTTCGAATTCGTCGACAAGTACCAGTTCGGTCTCAAGCAGCATGAGCTCGACACTATCGCCACTCTTCTTGCACGCTATGAGGAGACGGAGAAGTTGTTCGGTGGAAGCATCGAGGCCCGCGTTCTGTCCCTTCGTGAGCAAAACAAGGACAGCCTCGATAAGGTGGTCTCGCTCGTTCTCAGTCACATCATGGCCCACAGGAAGGGTCGTCTTGTCATGACGATTCTGGATCACGTCAAGGATAGTGGTATGACAGTGTCGGATCCGGACAGCAAGTTGTATCAAGTTCTGCAAGGGCTTGCTGCGTTGGAGGCGAGGTACGTGATTTCCTAAAGATTGGTGTAGATTTGCGTGACTAATGTATCCATCAGGTCGTCCACGCAAGTTTCGCTGAAAGCTCGTGAAGTTCTCATTTCGTGTCAGATGCCCTCATACGAGGAGCGGAAGATCCAGATGGAGGGCATTCTCAAGACGGCTGTCAATAGTAACTTCTACGGAGAGCAGGATTCTGGATTCAAGTTAGTCGTTTTTCGCCTCGGCTGATGAGCGATATTGATTCATCTACCTCCAGGACGCCCACCACTGAGATCCTTCGTGAGCTCGTGGACTCAAGATATACCGTCTATGACGTCCTTCCGACATTCTTCAACTTCACCAACCCTTGGATCACCCTTGGTATGTTGTCGCAAAATCAAGTGCCCGATATCTTACTGACTAGCTTCTTAGCTGCCCTCGAGGTCTATGTTCGCCGAGCTTACAAGGCGTACTCACTCATGTCTCTCGACTACGAAGAAGGAGACGGCGCCGACGATGGTGACAGTCCCCACGTCCTGACGTGGCGCTTCAACCTGGGCCAGTCTCACTCTCCTCCCTCAACGCCCACATTGGGACGTCTCAAGTGAGTCTTCCAGTTCCTTGGTGTCGCTTCTAGTCGGCTGACATCTGCCTCAGTAGCGACCCTCCTCGTCGGCAGGCATCAGTTAGTGATCTCACTTACATGATCGATCGCCACCAGAAGCAGCCCATGCGTCACGGATCCATCGCATCCTTCCCCAACTTCGAGGCCCTCTCTCGCGGATTCAACAAGGTTGCCGACACGCTCCCTGCTTTCGATCCTGTCGAATACAGACAGCGATATGGTGCCAACTCCCAACCTCCCAACGTCCTCAACATGGCCCTCCGCATCTTCGACGAGACCGAGGATATGTCCGATGATGAGTGGTACATCAAGCTTGCAGAGCTCGTCAATGGTCGCAAAGGTCTTTTGGAGAAGCGCGGTGTCCGTCGTCTGTCCATCTTGATCTGCCGCCCTGGTCTCTATCCCCAGTACATCACCATGCGTGATATGGACGGCACCTGGAGCGAGGAGCAAGCTATTCGTCATATCGAGCCCGCTCTTGCATTCCAACTTGAGCTCAGCCGTCTCTCCAACTACAACCTTACGCCATGCTTCACCGAGAGCAAACAGCTTCACATTTACCACGCTGTTGCCCGCGAGAACCAGCTCGACAGTCGTTTCTTCATTCGTGCCCTCGTCCGTCCTGGTCGTCTCCGCGGCAGCATGAACACCGCCCAATACCTCATCTCCGAGACCGACCGCCTCGTCACCAACATTCTCGACGCTCTCGAGGTCGTCAGCTCCAAGTACCGCAACGCCGACGTCAACCACATCTTCATCAACTTCATCTACAACCTCCCCGTCACCTACGAGGACGTCCTGGAGGCCATCTCTGGCTTCATCGAGCGTCACGGCAAGCGTCTCTGGCGTTTGCACGTTACCGGCTCGGAGATCCGTATTGTCTTGGAGGACAGCGAGGGCAACGTCACCCCTATCCGTTGTATCATTGAGAACGTCTCCGGATTCATTGTAAACTACCACGGATACCAGGAGATCACTACCGACAAGGGCACCACTATTCTCAAGTCCATCGGCGAGAAGGGTCCTCTTCACTTGCAGCCCGTCCACCAAGCGTACCCCACCAAGGAGTCTTTGCAACCCAAGCGTTACCAGGCCCACTTGATCGGCACCACCTACGCCTACGACTTCCCCGATCTCTTCTCGAAGGCATTGAGCAACGTTTGGGTCAAGGCACGGGCTCAGAACCCGTCGCTGACCTTGCCGAAGAAGATTTTGGAGTCTCGGGAGTTGGTTCTGGACGAGAACGACCAATTGCAGGAAGTTGACCGCGCTCCAGGCAACAACACCTGCGGTATGGTCGGATGGGTCTTCTTGCTGAGGACGCCAGAGTACCCCGAGGGTCGTCGTGCCGTGGTCATTGCTAATGACATCACGTTCAAGATCGGTTCCTTCGGTCCTCAGGAAGATCAATTCTTTTACCTTGCTTCTCAGTACGCCCGTGAGGGTGGTCTTCCTCGCATCTACCTTTCTGCCAACTCTGGTGCTCGCATCGGATTGGCTGAGGAAGTCATGAGCTTGTTCTCTTGTGCCTGGAACGACCCCGATCATCCCGAGAAGGGCGTCGACTACCTCTACCTCACCCACGACAACTGGCTCAAGCTCCAGGAGAAGGCCGCCTCTGCTGTCTTGACTGCAGAGATTACCGTTGATGGAGAACTTCGGCACCAGATCACAGACATCATCGGTATGCAAGATGGCCTTGGTGTCGAGTGTCTCAAGGGCTCTGGTTTGATCGCCGGCGAGACCTCTCGCGCGTACGACGACATCTTCACCATCACCCTTGTCACTGCTCGTTCCGTCGGTATCGGCGCGTACCTCGTTCGTCTCGGTGAACGTGCCGTCCAAGTCGAAGGCCAACCTATCATCCTCACTGGCGCTCCCGCGTTGAACAAGGTCCTTGGTCGCGAAGTCTACACCTCCAACTTGCAGCTCGGCGGTACCCAGATCATGTACAAGAACGGTGTATCTCACCTTACTGCCGGTTCCGATCTCGAGGGCGCCACCCATATACTCCAGTGGCTCTCGTACGTGCCTGAGGTTAAGGGCCTTCCTCTACCTATTCTCGAATCTACCGACACCTGGGATCGTGACATCGGCTATAGCCCACCCAAGGGCCCATACGACCCGAGGTGGTTCATTGAGGGCAAGAGCGACGAGGCCTCTTCGGAGTGGCAGTCCGGCTTCTTCGACAAGGGTTCCTTCCAGGAGACTCTCAGCGGATGGGCGCAGACCGTTGTCGTCGGACGTGCACGTCTCGGTGGTATCCCCATGGGTGTCATCGCCGTGGAAACTCGCACCATTGAGCGCGTCGTTCCAGCTGACCCCGCCAATCCCACGTCCTTCGAACAGCGCATCATGGAGGCCGGTCAGGTGTGGTACCCTAATTCCGCGTACAAGACCGCCCAAGCCATCTTCGACTTCAACCGGGAGGGTTTGCCATTGATCATCTTCGCCAACTGGCGTGGCTTCTCTGGTGGCCAGCAGGACATGTACGACGAGATCCTCAAGCAGGGTTCCAAGATCGTCGACGGTCTCTCGACCTACAAGCAGCCGGTGTTCGTTTACATCGTTCCCAACGGTGAACTTCGCGGCGGTGCATGGGTAGTCCTCGATCCTTCCATCAACTCTCACCAGATGGAGATGTACGCTGACGTTGACGCGCGCGCCGGTGTCTTGGAACCCGAGGGCATTGTGGAGATTAAGATGAGGCGAGACAAGATTCTCAAGCTCATGGAACGTCTCGACGCTACCTACGCGACTTTGAAGAAGACCAGCACAGACGCCGCGTCTTCTCCGGAGCAGCGCGCTGCTGCGAGTGAACAGCTTGAGAGACGCGAGCAGCTCCTCCAACCCACGTACAAGCAGATTGCGTTGTTGTACGCTGACCTTCACGAGTAAGTTGCTCTCCTTTTCTCACCATGCATGGTGTACTGAATGGCTCCCACCAGTCGTACAGGTCGTATGGAGGCTAAAGGCTGCGCCACTTCTATGGTCTGGAAGGATGCGCGCCGTCGCTTCTACTGGGCTGTGCGTGCAAAGGTGGCCTGGTCGGCTGCTGTTGCAGAGCTCGGCGAAGCCAGCCCAGAGTCGACCGTGGAATACCGCGAGAAGCTTTTGGCAGGTATCTCAAATGTCAACGCCACGACCGACCGACGCGAAGCGGCGGAGACTCTCGAGACGCTCGATCTGACAGCAACGCTGGCACAGCTGAAGGCTGACCATCTCATGCGCAGCATGCTCGCTCTAGCAGACGAAGACCGCAAGGCGACACTCAATGGACTGATTCGCTTGGTGGATAATCTGTCTGACGACGAAAAGGCGGCTTTGGCGGCCGCTCTTCAAAACTCAACTCGCTCCCCTGGTAAGTGAATGCCTCTCTTTTGTACCCGATTCTTCTTACTGATGGTCTCGTCGTAGGTCCTCCATCATACACGAACGCCTCATAGACCTGTCCCTCTCCCGATCATTAGTGAACGCTTTACGCTTTGAAACGCCCTGTACCAATATAATGTTGCCTGTTGTTGTTTTCTTTGTTCTTCGTCTCCTGGATGTTTAGAAACTTGCTTCGTCGCACCATACCTGCATCGTCAATGTACATACCATAGATTCACGTCAATTCAACGCTTTCATCCTCAGCCTGTAGATGTCCTTGAAGTTATATTTCTCAGTGTGCTTGGAGGATGTTACCCGGCCGGCATCGGCTAACAGTAGCGGCCTCGGCCTCCGGCCGAGTTGAGTCATCCACTGGTGCCTCCGAGGTCTTGTACGCAGTTGTACGCCTACAACTACCATCCTCAACGACTCATGCTGGGTTACATCTCTTCTATGCGCCACTTCAAGCGAGCAGCAGACTCTGAAAAATCCTCCCGTCTCCTGAAAGACCAGGAAGCCTGTGTGCACTTGGCAGCTGTGACGGCGCAAAGCTGTCAGTCGTCAATCACTCATAGCAGCTGTACGTTACAGCGTGAGGATCTAACAGTTCGTACGGGTCTCTGACAGCACTTCGTATTAGGTTACCACTCTGCCTTCTTGAAATCTTCATGTTTCGCCCACCAGCCCAGGATTCGTACTAGACGCTGACCGCTTTCACCATGGCTTTTATTGGGTCCGACCCTGATTTGCATGTGTGCTTCCTCATGCTTCATGCACGTCTCCCTTCCAGGCATTTTTTCCGCAGTCGCGCCCGGTTTCGACAGCTCAGATGACTTCAGAAGGGTCTCGTGCCCTTCATTTCGACAGTCTCTCCTAGGACTACATCTGTTGCTCCGCCAAGAGCGATTTGTATACAGATGCTTACCATCTGTTGCGACTCTTATCCGTACGTACCTTCCCTGATGATACCTATCTCTCGCATAACTGACGAGTGAGGCCTTTTGCAGACATTTCGGTGAACTGATATGGCAAAATGGCATCTGATTCTTCTTCAGGCGACCAGCATCATTGTTGCGCCCTATTCCTTTCTGAGTGGCTCATCTACAACGGCCTGGTATGTGGTACCACATGTCGTGTGCAGAACTCTGAGGCACAATCTTCCGTGTATAGCAATATTCTGGGCTTGTGGTGGGTCCTCAGCATCCACAAGAGATGATGCGAGGGAGGAAACGACCTCTATCGGGCTGTCCATCTGTCAGAGGCTGTTATCTTTCCCACCTCTCACCCCTTCTTATCTCGCCTGGCCGCCACCTCCGGACCACGAGGAACGAATTCCAGATGGGCTTTCGGCAGGCACGTAAACTCTGTCTGCTTCTTGTTCAAATACCAGCAGCCTTCGATGCTCCTGCTTCTTCACCGAGTGCCACGCTCCTGCGTCTTTAAGCCTCGCGCCCACAGTCTGAGGTACCTTCGTGCCCGACTGGTGTCCTCCCTCTCCCGCATCTCCCTCTTGTACTGGGCTCACACGACCCGATTTTGCGACCCTCACGCGCCACAGTCGTAACAATGGCCGCTGTCGACGAAAAGAACGGCTCGCTGGAGGAGAAGGGGGGTCTCAACGACTATATCGTGCATTCCGACCCCAACGATGTCCACCAACTGGACGTTACTGGTCGTGACCACGTTCAGCGGAAGTTGAAGGAGCGTCATGTACAGATGATTGCGGTATGTGTCTACCCCAGCGCGGATCGTTGGGGGCGTCTCACTCACCGACGTTTTCTCAGGTTGCTGGTACCATTGGCACTGGTCTTTTCCTGGGATCGGGCCACTCTCTACAAGCCGCTGGCCCGCTCGGTTCCCTTATCGCATACGCTCTCGTCGGCACCGTTGCGTACTCCTCTCTGTGCGCCATTGGTGAGATGACCTCCCACGCACCGATATCGGGTACCTTCCCTCATTTCGCTGCCCGATGGGTCGATCCTGCCTTCGGGTTTGCTCTTGGGTACGCTCTCTTCCCAATCCCCAGGCAGATGATGATCAGCTCAATCCTTCTTCAATCTCAGATGGAACTATTTCTACACCAACGCCATCTCGGTCCCGGTTGAAATCACGGCTGCGACGATCCTCATCACGTTCTGGGACACGAATGTACGTGCGCACTGTGATTGATAGTTTCCTCTGAATACTCACGGGAACACACATTCTGTGTATAGCTCGGACATCAAGCCGGCTACACCGCTGTCATTTGCGTTCTTGTATGCCTGATCAACATCTTCGGTGTTCGCTATTTCGGAGAGTCTGAGTTTTTCTTCTCGATCTGCAAACGTGAGTGCCAAACCTTAGGCTCCTTTTGATAAACTTATCTGACTCATATGACAGTACTGTTGATTACCGGACTCATCCTTGTCGGGTTGATCGTGGATTTGGGAGGAGGTCCTGACCATGACCGCCGTGGATTCCGTGTACGACCTTTTACTCCATGTCTACCAGCGTTTAGCTCACCATTTGGACGTAGTACTGGAAAAATCCAGGTGCCCTTGCTCCTGCAGGACTTGTCTCCAACATCAACACCGACCGCTTCCTCGGCATTCTGTCTGTGATTGTCCAGGCCGCGTTCTCGTTCCAGGGAATGGAACTTGTCGCTATGTGAGTTAGAAGACAACATCTTTTTTTACCCTGTAATGTTGATTGATTCCCGTAGTGCTGCGTCCGAGACGGAGAACCCTCGTCGCAACATCACCAAAGCCGTCCGCAGAGTGTTCTACCGCATTCTCGTTTTCTATGTATGGTGTTTTTCGACTTATCGTCGATGCTTGTCTGACCGTACTCGCAGATCCTCGGTGTCCTTATCACCGGCATGGTGATCCCCTACACCGACAGTCGTTTGCTATCGGACAGTGGCACCGCCGCAGAGTCGCCCTACGTGATTGTCATGACCAGCGCAGGGATCAAAGTTCTCCCCCACATCGTGAACGCCGGAATTCTGCTGTCTGCCTTCTCAGCCGGAAACTCGTTCTTATTCGCGTCCTCCCGTGTGCTGTACGGTCTGGCCCTGCGAGGACAGGCTCCGAAGCCATTGGCATGGTGCACAAAGAATGGTCTCCCGCTCGCTGCTGTGCTCATGACAAGCGCGTTTGGTTTCCTTTCTTTCATGAACGTGTCTAGCGGTGCTGAAAAGGTTTTCTCGTAAGCCGCCCTACTTCTTACGGCGCTTTTAAGATCGATGCTGATATAACATCTTCCAGATGGTTCGTCAACCTGAGTACCGTCGGCGGCTTCTTCGGGTGGTGGGGCATGAACATCACCTACCTCTTCTTCTGTAAGCTGGACCGAAATTACAAACTCGGAATACTATACTCATGCTGCTTTGTGTACAGACTACGGATACAGAGCCCAAGGTCTCGACCGTACGAAGTTACACTACTACAGCAAGCTCCAACCATACTTGTCTATTTGGGGTATCTTTTGGACGACCATCTTCATCCTCATCAACGGATTTGAGGTGTTCTTCGAGTGGAATACCTCCGATTTCCTTGTTGCCTGTATGTTTCTCTCATCCTTCTCCCATGACGAATATCACCGAGTACTGACTGCGCTTTGTCAGACCTCAACATCCCCTTGTTCTTCGCCCTTTACTTCGGCTGGAAGATCGTCAAGCGTACCAAGATCTGGAAACCCTCCGAGATGGACTTCCATACCGTGCGTACCAAGCCATCTGCATGTTTTCAGCGGCGTTACTGATATGAAACACATACTAGGGTATTCCCTCCGTCGAGGAGACAGAGAACCCCATCGTCCCGCCAACGACGATCGGTGGCAAGATCGCAGCTGTGCTTTTCTAGTGTTTTTATGTCTTTTGTGACCATATCATGTACTGTGTATAATGACGTTCTACGTATGTAATGGATCTTCGTGCCGTCTGCCTGTACGAACGTCAGTCGGAGACTCAGAGTATGGGTTGTCTAATGTTGTATACGCTACAAAAGCTACTGCCCATTGGAACGATACATGAGAATTGCTCGGGTCATCGCCAGCCAATCACGACACGATCTGCAGCAACGAGAGCGCACTTCGCGCGCAGCCAAGCTTTCAAGACTGCGCCGACGCGCGCAAAAGCTCGCTGAGAGTTTCATTGGTCTGCGCCATCCTACCAATCTTGGCATCGAGATTACTGATAACCCATACCAGTTCATCCAACCTACGTCCCATAGACGAATGACGCTCGTCGAATTTCTGTTCCATGGCTATGCAACGTTCTTCCAGGGCGATTATGCGCTCTGAATCGGTAAGCTGCTTTGGTTCGTCCGGCCGTGCTTGACATCTGACCAACGGATGAGTATGCAGATGTTGTCTGGATCGTTCGTCGTTGGAGAGCGGTATCGATTTCGAGCATTCACGGCATTGGAAATCATGCTCTGGGTGCGAATGAGAGGAGTCCTGAATGGCACACTATAGTCGGCGTTTACTCACCAGTGTTGTATCCGTAGTATACACCAGTTTCGTGGTCAAACCTTCTCCATTTGCAGGATTTACAGAGAACCAGAAAGGTCTTTTCGCATTCATTGCACAGAAAATAATCTGCAAGTATCGATGAGGGTTTAGTGTAATTAGACCCATATTCCCTGGACGTACCTTCTTCGCACAGTATACAGTACCACAGCGGCTCTCCGCTTCTGTTTCGCAAGCAAACAGCACAAATGATTCGTAGAGCGGGATTTGCCCACTTCAGCCTACACTTCTCCAACGCAGCGACTGCCTTCGAGTAGACAACGGGAAGCTCGCTCCAGCCCACCTCAACTGGAAACTTCAAAGCAGTATGTAAGGGTCCATGATTTGCCAAGCTGTCGTGATCTTGGATCTTGAGGAAACATTCGGGGTATGAACAGAAATCCACCGTTTGAGAAAGGTTGGTCGTGGGATCCACACAATCCATGCACATGAAGCGAGATCCCGTAAATTCGCCAACGCCGCATGTGTGACAATGTATGTAACTAGAACAACCATATTGTTCACTCAGTAACACGAATAGTCAAATATTTATTGTGAGCTTACTTGTGTTTGACAGTCTGAATAAATTCAGCGCTGACAAACTTGCCCTCATCGTACTGAAGGAAGATTTTGCCATTTGCAGAATATGGGTTGGAGCCGTCAGGGTTGGGAATATTGGGCGGAGACATCGAAGCTACGGGTGCTTGCAATATGAAGTGTCCTAGTATGCCAGGTTTGTTGATCGCTGCCATCGACCACAGCTCGTTATTGTCGTACACATATCGGTACTGAAGAATAGGAAATATATCAGTCCCTCTTGGGTGTCGAGAGCATCATCGGAAGCGTACCAATCCCGACGCAAAAGTGCTGAATTTAGAGTTGGGATCCAATCCACGTTGACTAAAGGACACTAAAAGAGCGTTGGCCGCTTTGTCTAAACTATCGTTGCATGGCCATCGGCCATCGGATTCATGGACCACTCACTAGCGAGATCAAGCACACGATTTTGCGCGGATTTGTGAACCATTCGCAGGCTATTACGAGCATCCATGAGCTCATAGTCAGACAAGATGGTTGTCTGCGCAACTTTGAACAACTGAAGGTGTCGACGGAGCAAGCATATTAAGATTGTAAAGATATGCTATCCCGTACCAATCACAATGAGTCAGTGTAATATCGGACCTGAGAGAATGACAGCTCACTGCCTCTATGCGTCCAGATCCTGCAACGACTTGTACAGTATCAACGGCGTCGATGTTATATTGCAATCGCCCCAGTTTGCTGTTGACGGCATCCTCCTCATGTCGAATGAACGCCTCGAATTTAGAGTATGCATCGGGAGACACGTTGAGTGATGCTTGGAGCCCAAACGTGAGCTCCGCAACGATGCATTTTAGGATGGCCACGTAGCGGCTGACCGTCACTCGATTTTGAGGAAGTACGTAGGGGACCATGGCAGACATTTTGACGACAGTGCCATGGATTTGTTTCCTCCATTCGTTACAGGCCAGTCGCCAACCTGAAGTATCACATAAGCCAATTTACAGCCGGTGTCGTCAAATAAAGAGGCTTACCAGCGGCCCAATAAGCAATCCACTGGGGCAACCTGCATCTCAAGAGTCAGTTGTGAGAGTTTCCTCAGCCTAGGACCGTAGGAAAGTGTTCACACCTCCATCCGAGAACTTTTGGGCACGCGTTAGTGAACTCGTTCACTTCCCCGATGGTCACATACCCGGATGAATCGGAATCTAGGGCTTCGGAAATAGGGGAAAGCCAGGCTGTGTCGGTGTACTTTAAGGCCCAAGTATCCGAGACGTTGAACTCCGCTTGATACGTCTCTCGAAAATAATCGCGAAGTGTGAACACCAATCTCTCGGTCTCAATATTGCGTTTCCAGCCCTGTCACACGTGCGATATCAGCCCGTAACATCAACTGAGCAGCCGGTGACAAATTTACCATATCTTTCCAAATCTCCTGCAATACCTATGAAGCAATCAATCGCATTATCGCACACTGCACAGAATGTTGTTCACATACCGAGTCATGGACCGCAGAGTAGGGCCCCTCTCGAACCGCATGAATTACTCTTTGTCCAAGCGCATCCATCTTCAAAGACAAGTCCATCTGTAAGCGACCGAGCTCCGAGGTCAGCTCCTGATGGCGTAGGCCATATTTACGCTCAAATGTTTTGAAATTGTGTGCAACCGTCACGTCAGGATCAGGGATAGCTTCGCTCTTCGTGCTATGAGATTCCATGCTGAGGGGCTTAGACTCCTTGTCATCGTCTATTGCTGATGTACTTCGAGCATCAAATATGTCCTCGAATAGTTTGATACTGCTGTAAGCTCAACCGTTGCATGCATTAGCTCACCGTTAGGTCACCGGCCTCAAGAGCACAGCGTACCTTTGAACGTCTTTCACTGCAATGAAAGTGCTGAGAGTGATCGCCTTCGCAAACTGCTCTTGTCTGTCCGCAAAGAGCTTCAGGTACCCAGCCAACTTCGATTTCCATCTCAAGGCTCTGAGAGTTCGCTGAAATATGGGGGCTTTTGCATAAGCGTCACAAGCATTTGCACATCTTTTGATGTCCTCTGCTGCAGAATCGCAAAGTCTGCTCAGCTTGCTGGCGAGAGTAAGGCCAGATAGTACGTTTGCGGCTTCCGATGGTGTATGCTGCTTGAGCCTGACAGGCGAAGAGATTGATATTTTAGAGAAGCTTCGCAAGTGCATTGAATCACCGCAGACATACATCAACAGAACTTCCATCATCTCCTTCATAGAGGCATAGATCAGAGTGATGGTGTATTCGTTGTCTTTACGCGCGAGGTAGAATTCGAATGCGATTTTAAAAGCAACTACGGCAACTGGGATCGAACCCGCTGAATATCGTATAGATGGCCTGCATGGTTCAAGAGACAGACGTACCGGAAACAAAAGGATGGATCTTTGCAACCTCGACAAGAAACCCAGCCACAACAGGGAACTGCTGGACGAGGTCTGATCGCAAGACATCCTGCAGAGATCCGGGCGTATTTTGAATCGCATCTGAGATATTATGGGATAAGGACTTAAGGGGGTCTGAAAGATCGTTCACTGAAACAGACTGTTACTAGGCAAGAAGAACACGAGAGCTTCAGTGTGACTTACTTGGCGTATCGTTTGGAAGCATGTTGCCGTGTGTAGTGGCTTCAGGAGATGGTTCATTGGCAATCACCTGAAATGATGCGTTCCCCGTCTACAGAATACGATGTTATGCATCGACTACCAGTCGTAATGAATCAATATATACCGGTGTGGCATGATACGGATACGCCGCAAAATTTGGGCGCGGCGGAAGTACTATGGCAGATGTCTCATTCCGAGGATCGAGAGACTGACGTTCGGCCGCGGGTCCTGAGACTTCCACGTAGTTGTGAGCTAGATAGCGTCGATCGGGTACATCGTCGGCGTCGTCTCTCGGCCGTGACATACTACCCCACATATAGTTGTTCCTAGGCCCAAAGTCGCTATTCCCTGGCCCAGGTTCGGCGGTGCTTGCCTCTGGCAGCAGCTTCGGATCCAGCATATTCCGTGAGACTGGCTGTGAAGCGGCTATACTCTGTGAGTGGGCCTTGTCCAGTGGAGTGGTCATCGGAAGGTCGCTGAAGATGCAAGAGGGAGATGTTTTTTGACTTTGGGCTGTCTGTTGGCACAGATGAGGGTGAATCGACTGAAGGTAGTCCACACGGTGCTCACTTATATCTGACATGACGCGGCGTCTAAAACGCAAGTCATGGAAGCCTACATTGAGGTCGTGATGAGTCCTCATTGCCACCGTGGTCGTTGATAGGAATATCCGAAAAAGAGGTTCATCGAGCTGAATGACGCCTGGATAGCCACCTAGCCTAATTGCCCACGCTCACGAAGCGGCGAGTACGTCCCAAGCTCAACGCAGTCTCTTCTCGTCAAGTGAGAACTTCTACCAGCTGGTCTAAGTGTAAATGGTTTGAAGTGCTTAGGACGCAGAGTCTTCAGGCAATAAGATCAAAATAACACTCACTGCGATCAAAGTCTTGCCGCATTTTGGACCAGAAAACGATTGACCATTGAAGACTTGAGCACCAGTGCCAGAAAACATCCTTGTAGAGTTCATAGTGAAAACTGCAGGAATAAGCGACTGGGGTGTGTTGGAACTTGGGTACCACTCCTATCAATCAGCAATTTCTCTCGAACCAAAAGATCCCGGCAAAAGTACTATCACGAAGGCTTCAATTGGTGCTGAATGCATGCGATCCTGCTACAGGAGCAACGTATGACGCTGCGAAAAATGCGCGAGGGGCTGCTAAGACAGCACTACTACGTTCGTCGCTGCATTCCAACGCAGCACCTCAATGGCTTTCGAATTAAGCCTTCATGTACATCCAGCTGGGAAAAAGTCCAGTTGTAAGCCCATCTTTCGGTTTCGTTTTTAGTGCCAACTGCGTAAGACGCACCTTTTCCTGGTTTGGATCCTCGAGAACGAAATGATAACGATGAAACATTGTAGCCACAAGGGTGAATAGCTCCATGTACGCGAGATTTCGTCCAATACATGCACTGTGAGTGAATTCGTCGTCAGCGCCGAACAATCATCATGCATAACACATACCGTGGTCCCACTTGAAAGGGGGCAAAAGCCTTGCGCCACGTCGCCTTGTCATCCCCAAGCCACCTCTCCGGTAGAAACTTGTCGGCGTCCGGGCCCCAGATATCAGGGTCCTTGTGTAGAGAATACAGAGGGACGCTGACCACCGTCCCTTCCGGGAGTGTGTGGCCAAGAATGGTCAAACCGCCTGGGGGAGCGATACGCGGGAAGCCGACACCGACCGCAGTGTACATTCGGAGGCCTTCCTCGATGGCGGCGGAGAGATAAGGAAGATGTTTGACTTTATCATAGAGCTTCCCGTACTCGTTGAAATCTCCGGATCCGGTAGGGGCTCCGAGAGCTGTATCCAGTTCACGCTGTAGCAAGGATTGACGGGCCTGGTCCTTGGCCAAATAAAACACAATACCGCAAGTAGAGCTATGGATTCAGATATGAGGTTGAAGTCAACGTAAAGAGAGGTGGCCCACGTACTTAGAGGTCGTATCAGATCCGGCGATGAGGAGAGTCGTCGCTTCAGCACTGAGCTCTCTATCTCCCATAGGCCTTCCACCATCATCTTTCACTTCGACCATCTTGGATAGCAGATCGACCTTGTCCGATTGCAATGCGAGACGTTTCGCAATGGACGTTACTGCGATTGTGCCGAACTTCTTCATAGCCGTGCTACCACGAATGTGATTCGGCAACAGTAGCATGAGGGGTCGAACCAAGGCCGGAAGATGTGCAGCAGCCGTGGTGTATTCGCTACGGTCGAGAACGGTCTTCACCGCTGGAATAGTCTCCGTTTCCAACTGCCACTCGGTATCGAAAGATTTGAGTGCGCGAGATTGAGATTTTGCGACAGAAACGAGATCTGAACCGCTAGAGACCATTCCGAAACCAGCCCCGAAGGCAAGATCGCCTGCGAAGAACAGCGTTCACAAAAAGGACGTCGGATGTTGGAGTGGTGCTTACCAATGATATCAAAAGCCTCGAAGTTGAGCCCTGGTAAACAATCAATATTCAGGTTGCTGAATGGCAGAAACATAAACTCTTGACTCACACGGCATACAATCCATCCATGCCTGCCCATCTTTTGCCTTCCACGTTTGCTCGCCGATCTTTCCGCCGAGGCCGTTGATGGCGTCGTTGCACATGCGATCCCAGTGGTCGATGAGCAGCTGCTGGTACTTGGCGATCGTCGGCTCAAACTCTATTACGCTTCGCATCGACAGGGCGTGTGCAACGAACTTGCGCTTCCTACTGTGTTCCTCCCTTGAACGAGTGGTGAAGACGCTTCGAGCTCCACCAAACTGGGTAAGCGCGTCGTAGAACTCTGACTTGAGTGCTTTGGACCCATGACCGTAGATGGTGTGCAATGCGTTGGGATCGACGACGGAGACGTGGTTGGGGGCGATGCGCACAATTTTGCCTACGACGTCAGGTTAGCGAGCTCGCAATGTGTCTAGTTTTGAAAATCCGTCATGCGCACCGTATTTCTGATGTTGCGCCCAAATCAGAGTATTAAGACGGCCGGTATGAGCTACCCAACCGAGCCAGGCAGAAGATATCTTGGCAAGTGGGGGACCAGGGAGGGGTCGCAGCCCATGAGAATCGTAAAGCCACGCGGCAAGGAGCCATAAACATCCGACAATGAGTCCACCTACAGAAATGAGACTAGAAATGAGGGCGATTTCGCCAAACAAGGAGAGAGGCATGAATGCGGACACTGTGTACACACTCACGAACCACGCAGTACTTATACTGCCTTCAACAGAAGCATTGCTCGGTCTCTGCGCTATTGCCTCTTTGAATTATACTGATTCGGGTGAGAGAGAGATCATACATACTAGAAGAGCGCAGTCGAGTCTCTTGAAAACTAGAAGCATGGGAGGGAAGAAGACCGCCTCTGCCGATCATGAGAACGTCAACAACACTGAGAATCGGACCAGTGTCTTATTACCGATCTCCCGCGTGCGACATGAGGTCGAAATGAGGTGTGACTTGTGAATTGTTGTATATGATCCCAGGATATGTACAGTATCCCCTTCAGTACTGCTACCTCGCCCCAAGATATTCGTCCTAACATAGCATCGTGGGTGGGAGTTGGAAGGACGAAACTACCGAAACAAGCTACGTGAGCACTCCGCAGTCTCCTCTAAGAATAGTCTACACTTACTCGTCTCCTCTGTTCACCAAAGATCATTCGCAACGGCCACGGCGATCTGCATGTCGTCAAGCTGAGCATCATTGAAAAGGCCGTGTAGGATTCCAAACGACCTAGTGTGAAGAGCTATGTCGAGTTGGATTACGAACATGAGTGTCGTCCGACTGGATGCCGGCAGTGACAAGATGGTGAGGATGAAGATGCTGGAACTTGAAGAAACGACGGTGACAACAGAGCGGGGAGGCAACGACTCAGAGGAGGACCGTCGTAGCCTTGAAATTATCAGACTCGGAGTTTCCCGAGGGAGCGTCTGTGTGCCTTTTCAGGATTTCGTCGCCTTCTTGATGCCACCTTTCGCGCTGCTTTCGCGTCTTTCACGCCTCAGCATGAACCTCTCTTCTCAAAAGTGGTGCCATACATAGCATGCGTATATTGTCGTGGAACATCGTGAGTTCCGTTTTGGGAACTTTACAGCACCGGAGCTTATACTCTTGCCAGAACGGTATCAGGACACTTCCTCAATACCATCCGTGAGGCCCTCCGTTTCCACGTTCGAGAATTGAAATATTCATGAGGAGGGTTTTGGGTCAGATGGAACACTTTCAAGAACTGTACAGGAATTCTTGAGGAGCTGAAAGCGGATATAATATGTTTCCAAGGTGTGTGACAATGCCAGCGACATCCTGTCCCTCATGAATTGAGCCTGCTGTACTACAGAGATGAAATCCACGCGCGCCGGCCTACCTCGTGATGTTGCTTTGCCAGATAATTTCGACTCGTTCTTCTCTTTTCCTGTCACCAAAGGCGGGTATAGCGGCGTCGCAATATACACCAACTCTGACACGAGTGTCCCCTTGAAGGCTGAAGAAGGTCTTTCTGGCCGACTACAACCCAACCCAACATTGTCCGCGGCCGAACGCGTTACCGCGTCATATCCCTCTGTTGATGACATCAAAGCTTTTCCGGATGAAGATGGTAACATTCCCGCCACGTTCGACGCGCTTGACGCGGAAGGACGCGGTCTCATCGTCGACTTCGGCTTATTCGTCCTCATCAATGTCTACTGCCCGAATGAAACATCGGATGCCAGGACGTCATTCAAGATGAATTATCATCTCTTGTTGGAGGAACGCGTCAAGCAGATGATCAAGGAGGGGAGGGAAGTTATCGTGGTGGGCGACATGAACATCTGCGCGACCCCCATGGATCATTGTGACGGCCATCTACCAAGTAACGCCGCTACATTTTGGGACCATCCCGCGAGGGCCTGGTTTCGCCAATGGTTGGATCCTCTTGGGCCCATGGTCGATATCGTTCGCTCACACTGGCCTGATCGCAAAGGTCTTTACACATGTGCGTCCGTGTTCTCTCGCCTCTTTCCTCTTTTACTGACGATTGGACGATAGGCTGGAATACGAAGATCTCTGCCAGGGAGTCAAACTACGGGACCCGGGTGGATTACATTTTGGTAACCAAAGGTCTGTTGCGATGGATCAAGCACGGGGATATCCAAGCTTCGCTCAAAGGCTCAGATCACTGCCCAATATACATCGACTTACACGACGAAATCACTCTCGAGTCTGGCGAGAGGCTCTCCCTTCGCGATGCTATGCAGCAGGGTACAGAAAGGCGCCAACCTCCGCGTATTGCTGCAAAATACTGGGAAGAATTTTCAGGAAAGCAGACGCTGCTCTCTACGTTCTTCTTGAAGGGCGCAGCTGTATCATCGAAGGACCCCTCTCCGCCGAAGGACCTCGACGCTCCTCCCAATACATTACAGAAGGCTCCCGATCAGTATCCGGCCGAAGTGTCATCGACGCCGCAGCTGAAGTCCATCAGGCCTCGCATCATTCCCAGTGTGAAGAAACGGAAGTCGACTGAGGTGGTCTCTTCCTCTTCTTTGTCGAAGAAAGCCAAGAAGTCATCGTCTGATCAGCCTTCTCTCGCTTCATTCTTCTCAAAACCGAAGACGGCGCTCAAGACACCTTCCCAAGATATCATAGACGTAGATGCATCCCTCGACGACGCACCTCCCGCTTCGGCCAGTCAGATAGACGAAGACTATCGTCTTGCACTAGAGCTCTCGGCATCAGCGGACGACGCCTCTCCACCTTCCTCCCAGCCCTCGTCGTCGCAGAGCAAAACCGCATGGTCCACCTTGTTCACGCCAGTGCAGCCTCCGAAGTGTACGATACACAACGAGCCGACGAAGAAGTTCACTGTCAACAAACCTGGTCCCAACAAGGGACGTACCTTCTATTTGTGTTCGAGGTATGTCACTTCCGTCTGCTTGTCTCATGGTCTTTCTGTGCTGACAGTATCCGATAGACCAGTTGGACCTGGCTGGGACAAGGGCAAATCAGAACGCCTCCGGGACGAGGTTGACCACCAATACCGATGCAACTATTTCAAGTGGGCCAGCGACGTGACACGCGACGCATCCAATTCCAGCAGTGCGCTCGGGAATGCTTCTGGTGGCAACGTTACTTATATCAACCCTTGACGGTTCATGCCCCCTTTACTGCCTTGAATTCTGATATACCCTGTTCACTTCCTGTTATCTCGTCGCATGCTTTCACGGTCCACCATCCCCACGTCGCACCTATACTGTATCATAGATTTTTCTTGACTATTGTAGAATACATCCCGGATAAATTTATTGTATGGACGCTTCCGGAGCTTACATAGGTAGCACGGAAAGTAGTGAGAAGCTCGTCCGCAGAAAAACTCATTTCGAGAAAGTGGTAGCAAGAAAGGACAATTTGTGCTCGGCATACGTCGACGGATAGATGGCCTGCAAAGCCAACGACTGTAAACGTACACGCTACGCAGACGTGATAGGGAGGTCAAATTTCACTAAGTGGTTGACTTTACTGCTAATGTTTTCCACTTTGATCATGATGGCGTGCAGCTGCCGCCGAGTCTCCTCGCTGGAATTCTCCACGACTCCGCTCATGTGTTGCTTCAAGTCGACCTGCAGCTGGTCGTTGGCGGACGTCAATGCTTCTTTGAATGTCGCGTCCCTGGCCAAAATGACAGCGCTTGTGATACAAAGTAGAGGTTTCGTCAGTGTTTGAGCACAACAGAAACAACTCAAACGAGGTACCTCATGTTGGAAATCTTGGAGTAGTTCCTAACAGCAATCGCCAGCACGAATTCCTTCCGCCTATTGGAGAACAGAGTCTCATAATAAGTGAGGTCGGATTTCCACGCTCGAGCCTTGGTGAACTTTTCAAAGGATCCCAATTCATGATAGGTGTCGCAAAGCTTGGCGCAGGTCTTGATGTCGTTCGCCGTAACCTGACACAGCTCCTCGAGCTGTCCATGGGTAGGAGAAGCATCATCGGCTTCCAGGAGTCTAAAAAACAGTCACTTGATTGGCTCAAACGTGAGTGATGAGATTGGGATGAACGCACTCGCGCAAGACCATCATCATGTCTCTCATAACTGTATACACCTTCACAACTCGCGCGTCGTTATCTTTTCTTGTCAGATACGTTTGAAAGGCTACTTTGAATGCTACAACGGCAACTACAGCACATTGATGTTAGCCTTATGCGCATAGCGGATGAAGATAAAAGTTCCACTTTACCCGAGACGAAAGGATGAATCCTCGCCACATCATCCAACAGCCGAAGCAACTCCGAGAACCGTTGTTCCTCGAAGTACGTTCGCAAGGACTGTACAGACATGTCACCGACTTGCTGCAAGACGGCGGGGATTTGAACCCCATCGGATTGAACATCTTGTAAGACGTTGTTGGTGGAATTGACGGCTACCATGCGCATGATCAGGCAGGGCTCGGGTTAGAGAAGACGACGATTCAAATGCGTACCGGACGCTGTCTTGTCTGTGGCATCCGACATGGTCTCCCTCCTCTTGGGTTTGTTTGGATGCTGGGACTACCTGAGAATGATATACATCGAGTAGAGTGCAGGGAAGGCGCGAAGACGTACACGCATTTCCGACTCATCACCATGGACAACTACAACAGGAATCGGCATATTGACGTGGTGACCCGCATCTTGAGAAACCTGGGAGTGAGACACCTTGTCCACGAAGTCATAAGTGTGTTGCATCTATGATCGGGATGAATTGATCATTTCAGTTTGAAGGCAAGGTGTGTAAATGGGGCATACGTACGTCGTGCTCAACTCCACGCAGCGATGGAAAGCGGTGGATCGAAGACGACTCCCCGCATGCTCCCCCATGACATGGGTCCGAGTGAGCATCTAGAGGATACAGTGATGTCGGGGACATCAAATGACCCCGCGACGACGAGGTATCAGAATAATCCTGTTACAATTTTCAGATCGCGAGGGCTACGAAAAGCGAAGTACAGGAGACGTACAGAAGAAGTCCGCACAGAACCCAGACTCGAAGAAGCCCGTCCCGCGCTCCCTCTTGCAGCATGATAAGGCGGGAGCTCTTGCTGAGGCGGGGGCGAAGGCGGAGGAGAATATTGTGACCGACTGAAATTTCCAGGTAGAGAGGGAAAGCTCAGGGCGAGGGGAGGCATATGACCTAAGTCGCCGTTGCCCTGGAACGTCAACATCGGTGACGGCGGAAACTGGGGTACATCGTGAGGGAGCTGAGCTGGACTGTGGACCGGGCCCAGTTGTGCTTTGCGAGGAGAGGGAGCGAGGAGAGGCACTTGATGCGCTTGGGACTTTGCCCAGATGGTGACGCGTGCGGGAATGCTAGGACTGCTGGACGGGTGATCTTGCGGTTCAGGTCGCAAAGACGATGACGCGGACGATACGCTTGTCTCTAAAGGACCTGAAGAAGTCCAAGAGCGAAAGGCGTCCTCGAAAGGATTGCAATCCATGGTTGAGGCTATGGATAAAGTGGTAGACCTATCAAGGAAACGACGAGGAAGAGTCGGCGACGGTCAGCTGCATGGGACTTATGCCGCATGCAGTGGTCATGTATGTTGCCGAAAACCGATGATACTTCCATGCAATGTCATGTTGAGCGTTAGATCCTAGTTTCTTATACTTGCTCCGAGCGTCTGAGTGTATCATGCAAACCTCCAATGAGCGGTGTCAACATGTGAGCGAGTAGAGATGCCGCAGCAGCGTCCGAATCTACAACACTGCACGCTGTCCGGCATCTTCTACTGTAGCCGCATGACCTGGGAAGGAACGCATGAACGTTGCCAGATGGTGGCCTTGACGCGCCTGTGGTCTTTTCGGATAAAGCTATGTCAGAAATGAACTGACTTGAGCCAACAACGAGACTTACCACAGACTTTGCCAAGGAACTCAATCAACTGGACCACGGAAAAGAAAAGGCCTCTCGCTACCTGAAGATCGCGTCTGCACATCGATGACTAAACAAGTTTTCAATTAACATGTGCATACGATAACGATGCTCTAAGCAGCCAATTCAAGTAGCCAACGTCTGCAAGAGCCCCTCCCACACGAACTTCCTTGCGTTGCCCGAGGCTTCAGCAAGCTTCGACAAAAACAGCTCGTCATTGGAACCTATAATACGGACCGAACTCATTAGTCAGAATGAACACGTCGCAACGGTATTGGAAGGTGCACACCTGTGTGCAGAGCATCATCCTTCGACCAAAGCTCGTACATAGCCGCAGCCTCATCCACTGTTAGCTGCTCAGGCACGGCAAAGTTCTCCAGGCCTTCAGCGAAGTGGGCCAAGTCCGTAGAACGCTTGACGTATTCGTTGACGGGACGCGGTGTCGACAACCCAAGCGCCTCCTGCAGCTCGAGGGTCACTGGCCAGTTCGTATTGGAACCGGATACTGCTGCGATCACAGCACCGCGTTTCTGAAGGTATCGTTAGCTGAAACAGACACAATACCGAGATTGCAGTGTACGCACAAAGGATTTATCCTTGCTTGCGTAATCCAAGAGCAGTCGGGGAAGGGAAAGGTGATAAGGCTTGATCGACTCGTACTTCGGGTTTCGGTAGAGAGTGGAGTGGCAAAAAAGCGATTGGAAGTCGTCAATAGCAAGCATAACCGGGAACCTAGTACGTAGTAGCTAAGGTCAGAAGACATGGCTGAGAAAAAGTCATTTGACACGCACTGAGTCTGCTCCGCAAGCTCCTGGAAGACCCTGGCAAGTATTGAGGGTGCCATTGCGGGATCGCGTACGCCGAAGTCGATCAGGTCAGTCAAAGGTGAACCCTTGGCAAGTCGTACTGAGCCGTCGTCTGCCAAAAGATCTTGCGACAACTGAAGTTTTCGTAGTGATGTTTCGTTGACAGTAAGGAGTCGATGTAGAAGTTGGTGCGAGTACTTCGGTTGGGCATACGTCCATGTACGAGGGTCGTATGAGTATGGTGTTGACGAGTCGACCAACTTCGATGCTGAGGAAAGAGTTCATGATGCGCAAGTTGAGTCGATGCGGAGAGCGCGTACCTCTCGGAACGTATAGCACAATGTACCCTGTTGATTGTGCGTACGCCAACGACTGTAACAGCAGGTAACTCTTTCCGGTGCCTCCAGAACCAGCTAACACCACGGTCAGGACGTGGGACCCATCACATTCGCTGGCTGACTGGACACTCACTGAGTACTAGACGCGTCGATTGGCTTGACGAGGAAGCAGCCTTGTCAAGTCGGTCAGCCAAGCGCAGCGTCGCGTCACGAACAACAGCACCAGGTGCCGACAGCACGCGGAACTGAAAGGGTCATCATGAATAGCAGAACAGACGCCGATCGGACTGAACGACTGACATCCACCAGTACATTCCGAGGAACACCATATGCTTTCAGCGCAGTAGTGGCAGTTGGGCCGAAACTTCTTGTGGTGCCCAACGCCAGGTTCTCAGTCAACTCTTCCTACCGCCGCTATGAGAGAAATTCTGGTTCAGCTAGAAGGTTTGACGCACTGGACGAATACTGGGAAACTCTTGAACGGTACGTTGCTTGTCAAAAATGGGGTCTTTGAACCTGCCCGAGGGCATGGGTTGCATATACTGTCGAAGTTGAAGATAGGTTAGACGAATGGGAGTAATTTATCCAATGACTACGCACGAATACACCGTCATGCTTCTCCTTCCCCTTTTCCTCATAGGTTTTCTTCATTCGAAAACCTTTTTGCTGCAACTTGGTCTTCGAAGCTGATATAGAGATCAGCACTTTTGGAATGCAAACACTTCAGTGACAACTCACCAAGGGCTTGCTTGTTCCCTCCAGCCTTTTTGACAGCATTACGGACCTGCTCCTTCGACGTCGATAATAGATTTACTGCAGGTGCTGGTCTTAGACTAGACGACGCAAAAATGGAGAACATGGCGTCCGCCCCCGGCCAGTGAGGTGAAAGCGACTGGAATGTGAAGTGACGGAGCTGGGTCGAGTGGAAGGCGGCTCGAGCGCTACCAGAAAGAATGTCACACCAGCCGTATTCGCGCAGGGTCACACAGCGTAATTACGTGAGTCACAAAGAGATGTCACACAGGAGCTGTGCCTGTCACGCATTGACCATAGTCACCCGGTATCTCGTCAGTTTCGCACAACGCTTCCCCATTTATCGCCATTGTCAGTCTACTCTTCTCGTGATGGGAAAACAATCCAACTCTTCTTCATACCTGCATCTTGTCCCCGCCTGTGCCTCTTGCGACAATGGGCACAGAAGACATTCTGCACCGCAGAAGCAAGGATCATGAAGCCGGCCTTGCTCAAGAAACGATGGTTCAGAACAACCGCAGCGGATTTGCGCGACGAGCCTCTCTTTGGGTGGGACTGGTAGTCGCATGTTCTCTCATATCGACGATGTTTGTCGATATTCAGCACAGCAAGCCCACTGTGCACCCAGAGTGGTCGAAGGACGCATCTTGTCCTCAAGCCGCGCCGATAAGCCCTTCCCTCCACGCGGACCTTCACAACGATCTAGAAGATACCTACGCGTCAAATACCTTCAGACTGGAGGCGTACGAGTCGTTGGGTGGAGCTGTTCGTATTCCGTGCGTCCCGAGCTGTCTTTATCGCAATCTTGTTCTCTGACTTTCCACTAGGACGGAGGCTTATGACGATTTGAAGGCACCTGGTCAAGACCCACGCTGGGATATCTTTGTGAAGTTACATGAATACCTAGAACAGAGATTTCCGCTGGTGTGCGTAGCTGACTCTGGAAGGACTCCAGCTGAGATGACTGAACAGCTGTTCTTAGGCACACTACTCTGCAGAAGACCACCGTCAATACATACGCTCTCGTGTACCACTGGCAAGGATCTGATCTGTCGCTGAAGCCAATTCTCCTCACTGCTCATCAAGGTGACCTTGCTCTGTATACTCCTTCCGAGAACGCGAGTTCTTATACTGGAGCTAGACGTGGTACCTATCGATCCAAGCACACGCCACCAGTGGTTACAGCCTCCGTACTCTGGCCTGTACGATGGTGTGTACCACTTTTCACTTTCGAATATAAAATTGCTCACCTTTAGCGAAGGTAAATGGATCTGGGGTAGAGGCAGTTGTGATGATAAGCCAGGACTGGTTGGGTCACTGTACGTCTTCTGGTTGCCGTCCTCTCAACTCTCATACTTACTTAGTCCCCAGGACTGCTGTCGAATCTCTCCTTGAGAAAGGGTTCCAGCCGAAGCGTTCAGTGGTACTCGCGTACGGAATTGACGAAGAACGTGGCGGTCTCCAGGTACGTCTGAGCATCCTTATACCAAACACACCTGGTATTCATCCATCAGCTAGGGAGGACCACCAATCAGAGATCACTTGCTGGCTACTTACGGCGAAAACGCGTTTTCAATTCTGATCGACGAAGGAGGTCTGTTCACTTGCATGCCCGATAAGTGAGGCGACTCTAATTGTGTCTCTGTAGGTGAACTGGATGTACGCGATGACGTTGTGATCGCCAGCCCTGCTGTAGCTGAGAAAGGACACTTTGATCTTCGCTTGACTGTCAATACCATCGGTGGACACTCAAGTGTCCCGCCTAAGCATACCGTGAGCTCCCATCCTAATTCAAGCAGAGCCTTCGTCTGACCACGCACAGAGCATCGGCATCCTCGCAGGCCTCATTGTCCAACTTGAGAACCACCCACACACTCCCCATCTGAACCGTAACGACACTTACTACACCAACCTTCAATGTCAAGCCGCCTACGACCCTGACTTGAATGAGGACCTTCGCAGCGCAATCAAGGAATCACTGAAGAGTGATCACGCGCTGAAGAACTTGGAGGCACAGTTGTTCGAATCTGACAGGAGACTGGTGGCAATTGGTAGCACGACGCAGGCCGTGGATTTGATAAGTGGCGGCGTGAAAGTGAATGCGCTGCCGGAGGAAGCGAGTGCGGTGGTGAACCATCGTATCGCTGGTTACAGGTACGTGGCTTTTGCCGAGTAGTGTCACTCAGTCACTTATTCGAACCGGGTATCGTCTATAGCTCTGTCTCGGCTGTCCAGACCCGTATTGTCGAGGTCCTTCTGCCTGCTGCAAAGAAGTACAACATCTCGATCGATGCATTCGGTGAAGAGGTCGACCCTAGTGACGACGACGACGACGACGACGAAGGACTCAGTAGGGCGTACGCAGGCCGAGTCACCCTCTCTGATGCATTTGGTACCGCTCTTGAGCCCGCTCCAATCACCCCGACCTCCAAGAACCCTGCGTACGAATTCATCTCTGGGACGATCATCGCTGTGTCCAAGACATCGGCGAAGGGTAAGGGTTCGGATAAGCCGGTGGTTGTGGCACCTGGATTCCTGATTGGGAACACAGGTGCGTTACTTTTTAACTATTGTGTTACTGAAGGCTAACAAACGCGTTTTTGTGAAGATACACGATTCTACTGGAAGCTTACGAAGAACATCTTCCGTTATGGCCACGTTGACAAGTACGCGCGGTACAATGGAGCTCATACCGTCAATGAGGGTAAGCACACAGCTCAACGGTTCGATGATCATTGGAGGGCGACTCGCTGATTGTTGCCTCGACGTACTTAACAGCTCTCGAAGCAGAAGCTTTCATCGAGCTCATTCGGTTCTTCACGACCATAATCCTCAACGCCGACGAGACGAAGTTACTGGAGTAAATACGACCTCTCGGAGGCGTGCATACAGAAGAAACATGTAGCTAATGCCAATAACTATAAACATGATTGAGAGTACACGGAATTGATCAAACTTCAAAGCGCTTCATGGGTGTCCGATGGAAGGAAGAAAACAATGTGTGGCACAAGAACATGCAATACGACAGCGCAGAATGGGTGTTCATGACGCAGCGGTCCGGCTTTGCTTCTTCGCTGTGCCGATTGTAGTGTTGTTCACCTATGGACAAATATTGATCAGGAAGGGCGAAGAAGTGAGAATAGAGAAAAACGGCGGACCTTAGTGGCGAAGCGGAGTGAGCACAAGGACTCGTTCAGATGGTTCGCAAGTGGAGACAAGTTCAAGACCATCTGCGATAGCGTCAGATCAGGGCCACAAAATTAGCGAACAAAAGCTACTCACTAGTGTCTTTGAGTTCCCGCTCAGTGAGTTTTGCAGGAGATAGGTAAGCTATCAAGAGCGATGTCAGTGGAACGTCTCAAATAACCTAGAGGAACATTGCTGCACCTTGGAATTTCTGTACGGAATATGTTTATCCCCTTTCCCGTCTCCCTTCTCGCCCAGTGCAGCGATGACATCTCCCAACGCACTCAAACTTCGATTGATATTCTGCGTCTCCCTCAGCCTGTCCTTGTCATTGCCCGCACCACTCTTCTCCAACCTCTCACTTCCCGCCAAATCCACCAAGTTCAAACTTCCCTCACACGTCTCGCCGGTCATGCTATTCGTCCCGCGTATCCGTAGAGTGAACACCGAATGAGAGCGGGAAGAACGTTCGTTCATAAGGGTGGCAGCGACAGTGCGCCGGGATTGGGCAAGGGAGAGGACAGAGCGGACTTGGGAAGGCGATGTGAGTGGGACGACGTTCACATCTGTGACGGTTGTGCGGCCGGACTTGTCGTGCTTGATCTCATGTTTCTTCTTGTCGAATTCGCCTTTCCCTAGGAGATCATTGATGGTTTCGTTGTACTGGACAGACATGTTGAGTGAGTTCGTTGCTCGAGAGCCGTCATAAGAAAAAGTCTCACAATCTCAAGCATTTGACCTTCCATGACATACTCCCAGCCCTTGGATTTCATCTCATCCGCGACACGGAACACTTGCTCAACAGCTCTTGGAATCATACCGGTAGTTGAATTGGACTGCTTCAGATCAGATTTAACGAAGACTATGACGAGCTGCTTTACGCACCGAGCCACCCTCCATAGTGAAGGACTTGCCGGATCCCGTCTGGCCGTACGCGAAAACGCAGACGTTGTAGCCATCTGTGCAGCTCTGAACCAATTGAGACACCTCCTCAAAAACTTCAGCTTGCGAGGACTGTGGCTCGAATACCTATAGACAGTATAAGACAAAGTAATTTCAAAGCAAGCCGTCATACACACTTTGTCAAAGTTGAAGGCCCACTGGTCCTTACGCTCTTGACCCATAGCACTCTCACTCGAGAAACTGACGACAATCTCTTTGTGATCCAGCTGGTCAGGGTACTCGATCGCGGCACGAGCGATCTCCCTGAGCTTGTCCTCGTCTTCGGGCAGGGGCTCTGGAGTGCTGAACCCGCTACCGGAACCCGACGATGACTTGGCCAAATTCGCGGGAACAAGGTCTGAAGGCAATATGGGTCTGACGCGACAAAACACGCGGATATTGCCCTACAAAAAGCTCAGTATTAGCTTGAGAGGGAAGAACCTCTCGACGTACCTTGAGCTCCTGGATAATATTGTGCAATTTCCTTCGCATCATTTCACCCTCCCGTGTCTCGCGTTCCAGCTCCTCTATTCGCTTCGTGGCCTTCTCCAGGTCCCATTCTTGTTGAGTCTTCTGGCCAGTGCATACATCCAACGCAGATTGTAATGCAGTCACCTGAGCCTGCAGTGCCGAAATCTGCGTAGTGAATGTGATCTGCGCCGTGGACTGATGCGACACTGTGGCCTTCAGAGTCGTAACTGTTCCCCTCTCCGTCTCCAAATCCGCTTGAGTACTCCGAAGCTCTTCCTCTAGCTCCCTTATCTTCCTATCCTTCCTACTCGTATCCATCTCCATATCTGCAATGGTGTTTGCATGCCGTCGCTTCAACTGCTCGAGCTCGTCGCTCGCAATCCCCAGTTCCCGCCGCTGTGTGAGCTCTTGTGACTTCGCCGCGGCCAATTCACGCGACATAGCAAGGTGATTGGCTTGCAACTCTGCGACTTTGGTGCGTTCGGATTCCATATCGGCGTGCATTCGTGCTTGGTCTGCTGCGCGGGCATTCTCGACTGAAGCGACGCGATCCTCTAGGGCTTGGAACTGGAAATCGAATGGGCCATTCGGTTTGAGTTGAGCCCCGGGGCCTGAAGCAACACGTCCTGCTGCAGGTCGTTTGGCGGCGGTCGTTGGTCTTGCAATACTTGATCCAGGTCGAGAGCCAGTGGAACTTGGGGGACGTGTTGGCGGCGCACTGGTCGCCCGTTGTGTTCTGCGTGTGATGTTCATTTCGGGGGCGCGAGGTCGCGTGAGTGGTGGTGGCCCGGTACGCTTGGGTAATGTGAGATTGGTTCCTGTCTTCGAGTCTTGTAAAGGTTGTTTGATCTCGGATTCCAGTATCGGAGCGAGCCTCTTCCTGGGCTGGTCGGTGGTGTCATCGGGTGCTGTCTTGCGCTTGAGTCCGTTCATGGTGATCGACGACGACGACGAGAGCGATAGCGTCGGTGCTGTGTGATGACGGTCGGGAGAAGAGTGTAGGCGTGGTAAACGCGACATTTTACGCGGCGGTTGGGACAAACCTGTTTCGGCCAAAATCCAACTTCTCTCATGGGTCAGGCGCTCGCGACGCGTTATCAGACAACACGTGATCGCGTACTTACTAGTCGTCAATTTTGACTGCTCGAAACGGTGGTCTCTGCTCAGACTACTATCACTTTGCCCTGATCCTCCGCACACAACTCATTCTGTTGCAAAAGGGGACCTTCTATGCAACCTCCTCATATCTCTTTAACCATGGTCCAGCTCATCAATCATCACAGACGCATAGAAGAAGTGCAGTCAAGCCGTGTCAAAGCCGTGTCGTCCACAAGCTCCCTTGATCAGGCTCTCCAATATGGCTCATGCATGTTCTTCGGTCGGAGAAACTAAGGACCCTACAACTGCCCGGGCCCCTCAAACATAGCCTGTGCACGTACCAGGAGACTCGGCGCGTATTCAGTGAGTTCTGCGATTCCATTCTTGTCATATCGATAGCAAGTACCCTCTATTGACGCCGTTTCTCGATACTATACGAAGTTAGATTTGGAAACTATGTCGTGCAAACTGGCAGTTTGGGCGGTAACGATACGCGCCCTGTCACACCAGGCGTCGTGCTTGCGAATTCCTGGCAGATGTATGATAGAAGGAATGACACACACACGAACGCAGCTCATGTGCCGTGTACCGCCGCGCATATATACTTCCATCGGGTCTGGTAAGCCAGTTACAACTAATCTTCATTCCCGTTCTCTCACTTACCAGGATGGATCAGCAGTGGAGAGGGTATGCACCTCCCAGCGACACTCCCGACCCGCGCTTGACCGCTAGTAGGACCTCACCTGCGTCATCCGCATCCAGCCTGCCGACTTCACCACCGAATTGGTCTTCTCAGCAGCAGTCACAACAGCAGTACCAAACTCAACAGAATGACGCACAATACTGGCCCCAGATACAGTCCCAGATGCCACCGACGCAGGCATCTGAGGCGTACAATGGACCAGTCCAACTCTCGCAAGCTCAAAACCCGCTCCACCGAAGTCCAGCGGTACACTATGGGCATCCTTCGAACGCGAACCTAGACGTGCTTGCACATACGGTAAACTCGCTTTCTCATTCATTATCCTGCCTTTATGGCGTCAATAATGCATCCTTCCACAGACCGTTGAGCTCGCAGAATCCAATCACTCTCCTATTCCCACACCGGCTCCGAGTCCTATGCGCATACCTGCGTCATTACCGCAGACATCGTCCGACTCTGATTACAGATATGACGTTACTCGGTCCCCGGAGGAGAGGGTCGGAACAGATCATGGATATGCTCCGTCATATTTTCCTCAAACTTCGGTAAGTTTCCAACCATCACGTCGAATATCTTCTCAACAACAAACAACAGCCATACGTTGCGCTTGCTTCTAATAACAACTCACCACAACTCCTCGCTGTTGCCCCTCGGAGTTCCAATCCCTCTTACCAATTGGCCAATAGAGATACAGGTACTTATGCTACGCTATCCGCTTAGAACTGAGGCTGATTGAGGTTTCCTAGATCACCCGACGACCATTGCTATGTCAAGAACTGCCTCAGACGCGCCTACAAGCGTTGCGGCGGAAATGCACGAGCGGACTGAACAGCGCAAACGCCAGAGCCTCATGTTCGACGCTCCTGCTCAAGAGAACGAGATTTATCTCAAGATTTCGCAGCAACCTCGGGTACTGCAAGTGACAAACACGTCGGTAGAGGGGGTACGCATACTATGATATGGATCTTTCCATTTCCTGATGGGATTTGTCTCTTAGTCCGACGATGGTAGCGGCGACAGCTCGACGGAATCCCCTGATTCTGAGAAGCCGCAAGGATTTCTTCAAACCGTCATATCAGGAATTTCCGCGGGTATGTCAAGTACCGCCAACACCAGACAGATGCCGCTTGCTAATATCGAGAAAATGACAGTCGCTGCGATGGTGCAAGATGACACAGTGCAGGCCGTCGTTTCAACTGCCGCTTCCACTGTGAGCAGCGTGGTGCCGCTAAATGATTTGCAGTCGGAGCTAGTCAACCAATTTCCCATCATCTCCGACCTGTTGACGGACGTAGCGAAGATACATCCCGCCATCTCCGGTATGCCCACACTTCCCGTCTGAATGAGGTCTTCGTCACTAATGAGCACGTTGCACAGTCATTGTTGTGGCTTTCAAAGTTGCCGTTCAATTCTATGTCGCGCGCAGAGAAAACGATCAGAAGGTGACCGTCGTTCATGCCGCCATGAGAGACATGATGAGAGTGCTATTCGAGTGCGTCTCTTTCCCTTCTTTGTTTTTGGGTGGCGTCCTGACCCGGTACAGGCTAAGAGACATCGATCCTTCGTCCGACCGAGGCCAGGGCATCGCAACACAGTTGCAAATGATGTGTAAAACAGCGGCGGGACACATCGAACGCTGCGCGCATAGCTGTGAGACGTACTGCAAGCAGGGCTCTTTTGCCAAATATGCGAAGGCGCTCAAATGGAAGTCCGTTTTCCAAAGCTTGGTCGACGACTTCGACAAACAGCAAGAGATGTTTTCGCGGGCTATCATCATCAGTATCTATAAGACAGTGGGGTCCATAGAACGAAAGTCAGTACTCATGCGTCTTGTCATGAATGCGACTGATGAACATTGCCATAAGGCTCGACGCTGGATACCACGAAGCTCTCCAGAAAGTTGCCGATGCAGAACAGCAACGTGGCCAACCGACCGAGGCCACAGCCAAAGCCACTGTGTTTTCTCTAGAGAACACTGCGACAAACGAGATCGTCGAGCCTGAAGCAGCGCTCGCTGCGAACCTTGACACATTCAAACGCAAATTTGAGCTACGAGCTGAAACGATCTCGTCGGAGCTCCAGGTACTGCAGAAACGATTCCAAGAGGCCCAGGACGCTATCGTGGACAAAGTCGACGAAACAGGAAGAAAGATGATGAAAGCAATTGCAGCCGGGCCACACGAGCTAGTTACTGACAAGGTACGATTGCACCGTCGACGGCATTTCGTTTCTGTAAACTCAATTGCCTATGAATCAGGTTCTGCAGGGCATTTGGGAAGAAATGGTGAGGGCGACTTCTCAGCTCCGGGAGCCTCCACGGCTCACGCGTACACCTCTTGTAGGGCTGGAAGCGTAACGTCAAAGCAGAAAGATTTGTGACGACCCTGCGGGACTGCTTCCAGGACAGATTTCGCAGCGAGTATAATGTAGAGGATGCCTGGGCATTGAAGTATATCAACATGGCCTGGCTTGGTCCAATCACAGACGCACTTGACGAAGACTCGTCAGGATACATTACCATTGGTGAACTAAACGAATTCACCGACTCTTGTCCAAGGAACCTTGACTGGAAGTACGTTCTGGATCCATGTAACTCAAGATGTAGTCTCACTAACTCTGACTTAGTGTCCCCCAGTGGATAGCGTATTGGGCGGTTGGTACGTCATTTGCAAACCCCAATTGACCCCAGTTCTGAATTGTTCGTTGACGAACTTGTAGGATGGCAGCTAGCAGCGGAAGACTACCGATCCCGTATCTACAAAATGGTCAAGGACATGTCTGCGATGGTCCCGTTCATTCTACCAGAAAATCGGCCCTCCGTTGGACGATACCTCTGGCTCTTGCATCTTGTCTGTGCAGAGATGCTGTTCGCCTTTCATATTTCGGAAACTGCCGAACAAGAGTCCCTCGTGAAATTCAAGGACTACATCGACAGCGAGCAAGCTCGGATCGAGCGAAATCTTTGCAAGGTAGAATACCACATCGATGCGCTAGACACTGTTCAGGCAATCACAGGTCCCGGCAGATTGGAGGGAGTATGTCAAATCGCACGTCTCTTCTAAATTTTCGCTTACGTCTCCATTGCAGTATATATTCCCTCTCCTATTTTGTCTTATCAAAGAACACTTACGGATTCTAGCAGACGAAGGAAGGGGACGAGTATTGCCGGACGACACTCTAATGAATGCTAGAAACAGTTTGAGGGTGATACACACCTCCGTCAGAAATCGCGTGCAAGATATCGCGGGTGAGTGAGCAAAAAGCCCATCTTTTGTCTTACTAACGTCTCGATGCAGTGTCGTTCCGGCAGCGCGGTTTAGATCCCAAGCTTAAGTTTCAGACCTTCGCATGTAGGCTGGTACGTTTGGGCCACTTCGGGACTCGAAATGTCAAGAGCAGCTCTGATCCTCCCACTATATAGTACCATCATATGTTCGATAACGCCGAGTTGTGGTCCATGTCGCGCATGATGGATCCACACATGGCTGACCGATTCCCTGCTCTTCTGCGGCCACCGTCCGTCCTGAGGACCGTCGATTCCCAACGTCAACCTGCACGCCAGGGTAATCCGACCAACTCCCCTTTCTTTAGCGCGAAGCACTAGTACGTCCTTCGCAATCGTATTTGAGAGCTTGTAGCGTTGATCACGGGCTCCGGTAGCAACGTCTCATGCAGACTTGTGAGCTGCGGTGCACGAGATATCGAAGGTTTACGCTTCATGTGCATGGACTGTATCGAACCTACAGCGAAAATTACTCAGACTCTGGACTGCTGCAGCCTCGAGCAGCTGGATCAGTGTCAGCTTTTGGAGTTCCACAAGTCGGATATTACCATCAAAGTGCACCATCGCCCTACCCACGACACCCTCAGGCTTTCCATTGGTGTCAGTCGAACAGACCTCCCAGTCGTCTATCAAGCCGGGTTGCAAGCGCTGAGACAAGCAAGGCAGCGACTATCTGAAACTACCATGGTAGTGTCCCGACCCGAAGACCACGGCAGTGCTCCTGTTGGATCGTGGACGGTGTATGCTCTCTGTAAAATCTGTTCAAGAACAGTGATGCTTCCATGCTGGTACTGCGTTGCGTGTGAACCAGGTAAGAGAATCAACAAGTGGCAAGCCATCCCTACATGCTTACGCTCCCCCAAGGCTACTTCGTCTGCGACGATTGCGAACGTCGCCGGTCACTCGCATGCGTTGACTGTGGACAGCCATTCACAGGACACTCCGGTTTATACTACGGCTACGATAATGGTATGTTCTTGTCTTTGAGTCGATTTACTGTAAATCCTCTCAACGAGCGCTCATACCCTGTCGCAGATGATGACTTCCGCTGTGACAGATGCCATGGTAGGGCAGGAGCTCCCTTGACCGAGGAGGTGCGGTACGTGCAACATTTCTATACGCACCCGATGGTCCGTTGCAAGAACCGGGAAGAAGTGCCACGGGAGGTGTCTGATCGGGAGCGAATTCTATCATTGGAGGAACGCAGCGAGGCGTCGCAGAAGCAGCTGAAAGAGTTGGCGTCGAATGTGGACTTCATGAGTAAGAGGCTGGAGCATGTTTTAGGTCTCTTGTTGAGACAGTAACCGCTACACCGGAAGATTTGTCTGTCTTGTGATAGTATTGAGCAAGAGCAGTCTATGTCATTCAATGTCCGAAAATACATCGTTCAGTACGTTTACATTCATACTTCGTCAAGTACGGTGAAATGTCCAAGCTCGCTAGACAGGAAACACGGCCCATCCGAGATGAAGTGAGTCATCCAGTGAATTCGTAACGCGCCTTGGAGAGTTTGTAGGTTCTCCGAGCGAGGTACACCAAAATCTACCGTACATTGCAAGTTAACGCAAGGCTTCGCGCAATCGATGAATATAACGGATACGTACATATTCCCAAAGCTGCTCGAGTAAGAGCACCAACGCATAGGGCGGCAAACTATGTGTCCGAGGTACCGTAAGCTCTCTATACTGGTGAAGTCTGACCAAATTGGCACTTACATCCAGCTTTGGGTAGCCAGTCTCCAGATACGTGAACCAGTGTATTCGTAATTCGCGTCAAGAAAGACCGTAGAAGCATGCGCATCCAATGCGACGAGAACGATCAGTAACGCGCCAAGAATGAATCTGGAGAAGACTTGAATCAAGGCGAATTTATGAACTGCAATCGAGGGCAATAAGTGAGGTGTGCGGCCTCGACATTTCTGACTACTTACGGCGTCTCCAGCGATCTATCAAAGCCATAACTCCCAAAAACACCAAAATCGCCCCTCCCGCTGATGAGAACCACAGAGCGGGAGTAGCATAAACAGTGATAGCCATTTCAGCGACCTCAATGAAACGAGACCTATTGACATCCGTGTAGTTGGGCGACAAAAATGCGGAGATTTCGTTTGAGAGAATATTTTGTGCGTCTTCTGACAGCGCGTGGATGATCTGTAAAATAAGTCAGACACAACCGGAAAGGTCAAAAGCAGAGCGTACATTGAGTCCATCGGAAAGGATTTGCATGTCTTGGACGAGAAGGTTTTCATACACCAATGTTGCGTCTGCTGTGGAACTCGCAGGAATCCCGGAATTGATGAAGGTCAGTAGACCATTGATATCATATCCGTCGGTTTTTAGTCGATGGAGAGTGTCGGGATCGTATAAAGCTAAGGACAGAGGCGTAGCAAAATTGGTCGAATTCATATGCGCCTCGCTTGTTCGTAGAAACTGCAATGCAGTTTGCATACTGTCGCCGACATTCTGCAATGACGTATAAATGACCGGTGCCTGAACGAAAGGAAGATTACTCACTCCTACTTGCAACATCGCTGCCATGCCTTGTAAGGTGATGACCACAGCACAGAGGTAGACGAACTCGAAGAAGAACAGTCCAAGATCTCTTCTCCGCTTCTCGCCTTCGTCTCGAACATCTTCTCGTTCGGGATCTGGGATGGTCGTGAAATGGAGAGTGAAGAGGAGGATAAAGATGACTGAAGCACAAAAGATAACTCCTATGCGGTGCGCGCCGAAGGAGAGATTGCCAACCATAAAGTGGAATCCCTGTGTGATGTTGTCCAGTCCTCCGCCGAGAATGATGATGAAGACCGTCGCGCTCCTCGCCCTGAACGTGGCCGCATCGTATTTGACCGAGATCGCATGATCTGCTTCCGCCAGCAAAGCAACGACGAAGTGCGAAGCGATTTCTAAAATGACGGGAAAGAACCACAGCACAAGCTTCACGATCTGGTCCACTCGGCTCGGGTTGTCTCCAATGACAAAAAACGCAGCCAGGTAGCAACCAATTGAGATCAGTATGGCACCGCACTGCACAAGGAAAAGTCGGCGGTTTTTTTCATGCTTCTTCCCAACACCCCAAGCTAGTAAAAGAATCAATACAAATGACTCATACTACAGAGGACTACGCACCGTAGAGATATTCCGCTAGCAACAAGATTCGGCTGAAGGCCATGGTCATCGAAAGCCCTCTGATATTCAAAACCGGAGTCCTGTTCTCGGTAAAGGCCGCCGCTGAAATGACTGAGTTGGAGTAACCTTCATCTTGGCGCAGCTGGCTCAGTTCCTGTGCTGTTGAGCTATCATCGACGATCCCGTTTTCGATGTCAAAGTTATTGGTAAACGCCGCGAATGCGCAGAACACCAGAAGTTGGAAGAACAGAAAGACACGGTGAGGCCAATTGAACTTCCTGAAGCGAGCATTGTAGGCAACTTGACTGGCCCAGATCCACCATACGAGGACGAAAACACAGAGGAACGAGGCCAAGCTCTACGCGCCCAGTCGGGTAAATGGTGAATGTCGCTCATTGAAGTTGACGACTCACCCGGGCATCGATTATCGGAGTCCCATCGCTGAAGACAGTCAATATTCGCGAAGTATCTCTTGCGAGGAAGGTACAACTCACAGTAAGCTGGCGAATGCAGTGGTCATAGCAATGTCCAAGAGCTGTGAGGGTGTCAGAGGAAGCAACAAAACGTCTGCATGAACACTCACTAAATCGCTCTGTCCTTCAAGTGTATTTTCATCATCTTTCTCCTTTTCAGCTACCTGTACATCGTTGAGCCAGCATGCACAAGTAGAGGAACATGCAATGTACCCACCGAACGTACGGGAGACGCCTCCCGTTTCGCATCACCGTGGAAGAGCCTGGGAACCTCCAGGCCGGGTGTCGCAGACCCAAAGTAATCCTGATATTCCTTGCGCGGCGACATCCTGTGTGCACATCAAGAACCGCATAAATCGTAACGAGCACATAGAGCACTTACGAAGCCTCCGTTGGGGAAACGGTGTGGATCGCCGGCACTTGCGTACCGTCTCGTTCTTCGTCGCTCATGGTAGCTACGTAGATGGAACGGCTGAGGAGTGGTCAGCTTGTCATGTATCGTATCTGTATGTCAAAGCATATATATTCAGCGGCGTCCGAAGAAGCGTGAGTTTGCACAGCGCCTGCTTTTCGTACGGCTGGCGGCAGACGCACTTCAGGGAACGCTGAATGTGACTTTAGCAGGGTCCCTGTCTCGGAGGCAGGGAACCATGATCAATATCTTGGTCGCATCTGTCTTCCATCTTTCTTCGGGCGACGCTTCCGACCCAGTATGGGCGAAAAGAGATCTTCAGTTTTCCACGGACATACCAGCACGCCGCTTGAGGCGCCGCAGGATGCTATTTCAGAGACAAGGCAGTCCTGCGAAATGAACAGTGGACAGATTAGCTCCTGCATCCAGTCGCGGAACGTCAAAAACTTCTCGCCTAGAAGAACGGCCAGCGAAGAGAACTCTGTAGTGCTTTCGGAACAAGCGCGGTGCGATATGTGGGTTTCGCATGGTGTCTGTCAAGTGTCTACACCAGCGAACACTGCTCAACCACACCCTAACTGATGGCGTGAAGATCAGTGGGCAAATCCCGTTGGAAACAAAGAGAAGCGAATGCGAAATCAAACGTCGACCCTTGCATCCACCATATTGATGAGGCGTATGCATTCGCAACGGTGTCTACCCCCATTCCCGATCTGTAGGTCACAGGGGAGGCAGATTGATGTGTCTCGAGCGCGAATTGGCAGAACTCAGAACACTACTCGAGCGCGGTAGATGCTTCATGCTATAGACGAGAATTCGACAGCACGCGCGAACATCATGCAGCTCGGTGCACAGCCATGCATTGGAGAACCAATGCATGTTATTTGTAGCGGAGAAACGCGCTGCTTGCAGTGCAACAGTCAGTCGAAAAAGAAAGTTGTGAAAAACACCGAACTCACTTCAAGGTGTGCGCTACATTTCATGGACCATCTCGTGTCAGCCAGGGTTCTACTTTTCGGTTCCGACACGACGCATTCCGGATAAATGAGAAGCTAGTAGAGATGGTGGATTTCGCATATTGCACAGATGGTCAGAGGATGAAGACAAGAGCAATCCGCCGGCGCCAGTGCGTGTCGTGCCTTGTCGGCCCCCTTCTAAGTTCTCGGTCGACCGCCACTCATCCCTTCACTAGTACCACCTCGTCGTGTTACCCATTTACTCAATTTCGTTTGCAGCTGAGAACAAGGAACAAGTCTGTGCGCCCGATCATTTCGAGGCTCTTTTCGTGGTGTTAATGAGATGCTACCTGTAGGTTCTGAACGCTACTTCCCGACATAGTGGTCTGTCAACTGACAGTGAGATTCATCGCAGCGTGAGTGGCCTTCTACACGTTTTATGCGCGTCGAAGTTGAAAGGTTCATTTCAGGAACACGAAGTCCTAGACGGCAGATGACAGGTTTTGGGAGTGTATTCCTCGGAGACGTACAACGATCACGCATTTTGTCTACATCGACCCCGCCGTCGTCACCACCGCCCGACCTCTCCCCGTCGGCTCAGCAATTTACTGGGATTCACTTCGATTCCTTAGACGAGATGGAGAATCCTACAGAGCCACCCACCACGATTGCCCCTGCGCTGTCCATGGATCTACGAATACGCTGGCTAGAAACTCTGGTCAATGGGACGAAGCAGGGCGCTAACAGTCACGGCCGAACTAATGTTTCCTTGGTGCGAGGAGTCGAAGAATTGAAACGGAGGTTAGATGGGATTGTTCACAGTAGCGAGGGCCTGAGGCGGTTCATGGACCATTGTACGTCGAGGATATGCCTGAAGATCGCTCGTTCCTAACCTCCCACCCATTCCGATTGTAGACGAACAACATGCGCATCTACTTACGCCGTCCTTTGCACTTTCCGGCACAATTCCAACATCACCTCCACCATACGAGAATATGACCCCTAGTGAAGTTGAAGCGTTTTTGGCCGAGATGGAACAAGATATTCGAGCAGCAGATCGCGACCTCCGCGAGATAGAGATGCTGGAGAAGAAGAACGTCACTGCGGCGGGCAAACTACCTGATTATGAAGCTCTGAAACCTCGATTAGAGACGCTGCTGGAAGCACAAGAAGAAGATTTGAAGCTAGCGGCTGAATTGGAGCGACGCATTGCTGCTCTCATGGACCAGTATGCTACCAATGTGTGTATCACGCATTTCGCAAGAAGAGATAGTTGCTCACGTGTGTCCTCTCCAGACCGACACGCTATCAGAGCTGTTCGTTGCTTGGGATGACAGTATACAAGAAGCAGAACATGAAGTGGCTAGATTAACAAGGGATATTGAAGAACGAAGAAGACTAGGCTACGAATAGCGCTGCGATGTCTGCGGCTTCGAGGATGAATCGAGTTGTCCATCGCACGGATGGAATCAGCGACAATCAATGATACTATTTCGTCGAATCGGTGTCGGTTCAGTGAGTCTAGACACACCTCTGTTGCGACCCGCAAACGTTCGATTCATCACGAGACTAGTTATTTAATTCTGTCATACCATGGGACCCGATTCGAGAGAAACATCGCGTTTTGATTATCGCCGGGCGTCATATGGAAGACTGTTCTAGTGAAATCATCATCGTAACAGAATAGGACGTTGTCCATGCCGCAGCTGCCGCGCATATACCACTCAGCGGTTGCTTTGTCGTCTAACTCAATCTGAACCTTATTTCTCTCTCTCTTCTGTCTCCCTTCACGAGCAGAGTCAAGTTGCAGAGCTATGAAGGTACCAGATGAGAAGGCCATTCCGGCTCAGTCGTCGACGACGGCGTCAGACGACACAGCGGCAGCAATCTATCCTGCAGTGCAGATAGGTATGTCGATGCCTACTGCCTGCGTGGAGCCATAAACTGAGAAATTCTGTCCTACAGCCTTGAGCACTTTGCAGACTCACAAAATGACCTACATAATCTTTCTTCCCTTGATACAATGCGTACCACGCTTCAAGGCCAGACCTCGGGAACTTTCCTGGTGTTGGCCGAGGTAGCCAAGATCCATCCTACCATCAGCAGTGCGTGCCTTGTTGCTGGCGGACAAACGTTGTCGTTTAGCTGAGCAAATGTCCAGTTGTTGTGCTTGCCTACAAGGCGGCCCTTCAGATTGAGCTGACGCGTAGGGAGAACGACCGAAAGGTGCTGGCAGTCTACCTCTCCATGAGAGATATGATGGAAGTGCTCCTACGGTGCGTCGTCTGAGCGATGGTGGAAAGTGCAGCTTCCCATTCGTCCATAGGCTCCAAGATATAGACCCATCTGGTGACCATGGTCGTGACGTGACAGCTTTTCTTGCACCGTCGTGTCAATTAGCTGTTGAAGATATCAAGCGATGTGCGAATGCCTGTGACAAATACCACAGTCAACGCTCAGTGGTCAGATTCCTCAAAGCCGAACAATGGGCGACTACGTTTCAAGGCATGGTGGGCCAGTTCCAAAAGAGACGGGAAGAATTCATATGGGCGATCACTTTGAGTATCAGTAAAACTATATCTTCGATACAAAGTCGGTGCGTGACTCTCGCACTTTCTATGCAAGCCGACTTAGATGATGTGTTCTTGCCACAGCGTGACAACTTATCAAGATATGATTGAAGTAGAAACACAAGCCGAGAAAGATCTGGAGAGAACATTGGACCGACTTCCTCCCGATTCACAAGGCGATTCTGACCAGCCCATTGAGAGCGATCCGAACGATCAAACACCAACGACTGACGCAGAGCCGATTGCAGACGAGACCAACGATAACGATGACGAGAACGCGTCGCTTCTGGAAGAGGATGAACACGTTCCCGTCGAGAGCCTTCAAGGCTTTGAGTCCGATGACGACCCGCGGATCCCACTTCTACTGAGAATCGTGCTGCACGACACTCCAGCAGAATTACAGCTAGCAGAGTTGGATGATACCGACTCGCAACATATGATCGACCGCATCCAAAGAGTACGTTCTCACATCCGTCTGCAGCTCATGATAGTACAAAATTCATGCTCTTGACAGATCTTTGATACGTCTGCATTTCACGAGATTGCCCGCAAAGGGGCGAAGCCAAAGAGTTTACGTCGAATACAGATACAGCTGCGACGTATCCTGCTCAGACTTTCGATGAAGCATCAAGCGCTCCCGGGGGCACTATTCCTCTCCGACGTGACGTGTCAAGATACGGAAAGTGTTGGCTCTGGTGGATTCGCCGACGTTCTGTTTGGTACACACCGCGAACAGAAAGTGGCGCTGAAGAGACTTCGCGTCTTCCAGATGGCAGATCCTTCCAAACGGAGTACGATGAAGAAGGTAGCTGTCTTCCGTCTTTACACGTTTCATGCAGCTTCAAGCTGACATTAAGATCTCCTAGTCGTTCTGCAGAGAGTCGTTGCTGTGGCGAAATCTCTCTCATCCCAATATACTGCAATTACTAGGTATCGAGCAGCACTTATTCAAAGGTACCCTCTGTATGGTCTCGCCATGGATGGAACACGGCAGCATCCGCCACGCCATAGATCGTCTCAAGCATCAGCCGGAATATCAACGCGAGGACCTGTTCTCTCGAGTTCAGCAATGGGTAGGTCATTGCTGGCTCTCAACCTCTTGCTGTAAACCGTACTCACGAATCATCAGATCATTGGGATGGCGGAAGGTCTAACATATCTGCACGAAGAAGGCCTCGTTCACGGCGACTTGCGAGGAGTAAGTCAACCCTCGGCTTTTCTTGTCATCCCCGCACTCAAATCTCCTTCAGGCAAACGTCCTCCTCGACTCAACCTGGACTGTGAAGCTAGCAGACTTCGGACTCTCTGTCATCGCCGACGCATCCGCCACCTCCACCTCAGCGCACGGTGGTGCTCTCCGATGGCTCGCACCAGAGATCTTTGACCCCGAGTCATTCAACCTCCAAACCTCCCGGCCCACCTACGCGAGCGACGTCTATTCCTTCGCTACGACAGTCATCGAGGTACACAGCCGTCATCTCTTTCACTAGAAATGAAAATACTGACGATACTCCCTTGCTAGCTGTATACATCAGAAGCGCCATTCGGCACATCCTTCACCGACGTCGCCATCATGCGTCGCGTCGCGCTGGGAAGACGACCCGAACGGCCTCGATTCCACGATGGAGACCTCATGTCCGACGAACTGTGGGCTCTGCTCGAGCGAGCGTGGGCTCAAGAACCTCAAGACCGTATTCCTTCAGGCGAGGTCCTAGAAACACTAAGGAACCTTCGAATTACTCAGGACGCCACAGTTACGACGTTATAATATCGATACCACATCAGTCATGGACGGAAGGAATAACATACACCGCAATTTACCTACACGAACACGTACACAGTCAGTAAGTTATTGTAGCATATATAGGATACAACAAAGGAAGCGTTCGAGGTGGAAAGAACGAAGCTCAATGTAGGAACAGATATATGTATGATTGCAAACCAAGAAGCTTGGAGATATAAGTTCGGGAGTGGGGGGATCGTTGAAGTGGATTTCGACGAGAACAGATGATGCATGATGTGCGGAATCGATGCGCAAAAGAGGAGAAAACTATAAGTGGATGAACGTATGTTTGCACGGAAGAAACCAGTCGATATAGATGACACGGTCGCGCCAAGGGAAGGCAGCGTTCAGACCGAGCGAGGTTTAGGAATAAGAGGTTGTATGGTAACTAGCAAGACACAAAGTAGAAGACCAAAAAAAAGACGAGTAAAAGCAGCCAGAGTAAACGAAGCACGGATGTATGAGAGTAGAACAATAGAGACAAGCAAGAGTAAAGTAGTACGCTAAGTAAGAGAAGGTGAGAGAACAGACGAAAGAGCCCAATCCGCAATTGGAGTGGTGGATACACATATTTCACGACGTTCGGGCGAGGATGTCCTCCTCCCCCGCTTTTCACCTTCTTCCCAAGCCCCGGACCCTCTTCCACCATCTCTAACCACGCGTCTAGCGCAGATGCGGACTCCATGAGTGAACACGAGCACATATACTCATATGCTATCCATCCACATCCATCGTCGCGCTCGGCGTCCGCCTCCCCCGCCTATACATCACCCTCCCCCTCCCATCCCCCTCCACCTCCCCCACAAACGTCTCCTTCAGCTCCTCATCATACTCATACTCCTCCTCCCTCGACGCCGACGTCACCGAGCTATACATGCTCCTGGGCGTAGCGTACCCCGAGGTCGCCACGCTCGTCGAGCGCGACGAGCCCCCGCCGCCGTTGATGGTGAGCGAGTTGAAGGCGTCTTCGGAGACGGTGGTGCTCTGGAGGGCTTCGCCGATGGGTGGGAGCTGCATTTGGTTGGAGAAGTAGGGGGAGACGGGGGAGGGGGAGGGTGCGTTGCTGGTGTTTGGGGAGAGGGCGATTGGGGGGAGGGGTTCGCGGTATTGGTGTGAGGAGAGCGTCGATGGGCCGAGTGAGGGTGATGGGGGTGAAGAGGCGACAGGAGGGGGCAGAGGGGCGGGACGTTGCAAACCGACAATACGCAGACGCTCGACCCACCTACAGCAATCCGTGAGCTAGGGTATATGTGTGGAGATGAAAAAACACTACGTACGCATCCGCTTTATCCAAACTCTCCTTGAACACCTGCGTCACCGCCCTGAGCATATCCAAACTCTCCGTAGCCAGCGTCAAGATCTTCTGAGCAGCATTGGTCATAGCAGCCCCATTATGGCCCGCAGAGCCATTGGGCTGTCTCGAATGATTCGGCGACGTAGCACGCGAAGGTGGTCTTGACCGGGGAGATGGCCCTGCTTCTCCCTTCCCATAGCTGTACGGCGCAGTAGCAGCACGACCTCCTCGAGTGACTCGGTCTGATTTCACCTTACCATCCGGCTTCGCAGACGGTGCTGTCGGTGACCCTGATTCTGCAGTGGGAGACGAGGCGGCCTGTGCCCATCGTTGAGGAAGACAGAGGATGAAGTCGCGGACACGCGAGCGGGCTGGCTCGGGGAGGGCGCCTCCAGCGTACTTCGATACGACGTCGACGACTTGGCGGATGGTGTCAACGACGTCTCGCCGGATGATCGTGAGGGTGTGTAGGTGTTGCGGAGCGATGAGGGAGCCTGCTCCGGACGACGAGAATTGCTGCTCCTGCAGAGATGCGATGAAGTCGCGAAGCACAACGATCTGCGAATCGATATGGTCTGTTGCGTACTGAAGATAATGATCAGAGATAAATCCAGTTGAGATCAGAGATGAGAGATGCACCTGTAGCCACTGCAGACAGTACTTCAACCGTCTCATACTCTCCTCGCTGACAGCCGCACCGATTCCACCAGCCTCCAGTAGGACCGTCTGCCACCTACTCCTCGGCACCACCTCCTGCTGCGTCTCTTCCTGTCTCGGCGTCGGCGTCCGACTATGCGACCCAGGCTGCTTATCCTCCTCCCGTATCATGCTCATATCCCGATCCTTGCCTCTCCACGACTGAGGAGATGCCCTGCGTCCCCGGTTGCGCATTTCAGAAGAAGAGGAGTCTTGTTGACGGGCAGAGGCGTACCCCGACCTCCCGCGTTCTCCATCCTGAAATTCCTGATCGTCTTCCTCGGGGTAGTACCCTCTCCCCCGCGTCCGGCTGAGCGAAGAATCAGGGCTCGAGCGTCTCCCGCCATAACTGCCAAGCTGCACACCAGAACGGCCACGGGGAAAGAAAAATCAGTATCACGAACGACAGAGGGAAATCAACAGATGAGATGTAAAATCAGAAGGAAAGAAGATAAAATGGATGATTAGGGAGGATCGACCCCTCGGTGAGGGAGTGGCCGTGTTCGAACCGGTACCCAGGATACACTTTCGTGCGAATCTCCTCGAAAGTCTATTGAAAGGAAGGGACGGTGGAACATGTGATAGGCCACGCTCCGAAATTTCGGGGGCCTAGGGCTCCCCGGCAGCAGTGGGAGGTGTTTGAGAGCTAGCTGCGATGACGGCAACGATCCACTAAGCTTTTGTGGCGTTCAATGAACACCAACCGCTCGTGAAATTCGAGGGTCCACCTTTGACGGAGACGTGCGGGTATGAAGGAGGGTCATGAAAGAGTAGCTCACCCTATCGAGTTGTCGGCAAGCGAACTCGTCGAGTTGGTTGACTGGTAGTCGGTCAATGACTGGCCTCGAGATAGACTTGACTGAAGACTCCATCATCTCCGCGCCATACTACAAACCAGAAGACCCACCGACGGTCAGTATACAAAGCAGCAGAACACGAGTCAGCAAATCACGCACCTTGACCACCCTCGAGCTTGCTTTACTCTGCTCGTACAACGACAGCGCAGAATTCACGATCGGGATGTGGGACACCCGCGACACGAAATCCACCGACTCCATCATCGTCTCCTCGCCCTCTCCTCCAACACTCGTCGTAGGCGACCGCAAAGAAGACGAAGGGGACGACGACCTGGACGCGGTCGAGAGAGCCGGAGTAGGTTGGAAAGCTACCACAACGAAAGTGTGGTCAAATTCAATCATAGTCCAGATGAAGGAATCGCATCGGAGGAGGCGCAGAGAACGAAATTTATGTGGGGTTGGGGATCATCAGACCTCGGGCACGTCAATCATGCGGAAGAGAGTCACGTACATGTGTTTGGCGAGGCGTGGACGGTGCTGTTGCGCATGTCGCCGAGGGCGCGGACGGCGATGCGGACGGACTCGTCCTCGTTGTCGAGGGCGGCGAGGTCGCGGGCAGCCATGGCGAGGCGGAGCAGGGAGGAGGCTGAGGCTAAAGGAGGGCGAGGGCGGACAAATGACCTCCACCTGCCCCGGCGTCTGCTCGGATTAGAGTGCGTTTTCACGTGCAGACGCCTCCCGCTCAATTATCTCGGCCAATCTAAGCGCCCCGCCTTGCGTCGTCTTCACATGCCCATGCCAATCTCGCAATCACACAGGGGCACACAGTACAGCAAACCGACGTCGTAGTATAAACGAGTAAACGAAGAGAAAGACAGGACAACAACATGCTGGAAACTAGAGGGCAGGGCAAACAGAATCAGAGAATCAGTACACCGTCGCACTCGCCGGGCACGCCCTTTTGAGACGCACCCGCTGCCCGAGTATAATACCGTATACTAAAAAGAGGATGTCAGAACGTACAGCCAGTCCAGGAGCAGTCAATAAATTCACAAGCGAAGCGGGGGGAAAGCCAAGTCGGAAGGTGTGTGGGGTGTATGTATATATGTAAAACGCGGAGAGATAAGCGGGGAAAAGGGCTTTATATTACGGGGTGAAACGGATTCAAAAGTAGAAACAACAAACACGAAGCAGAGTATATGCAAAAAAACGCAGAGCACGAGATGGATCGACACGAGGAGACGAGACGGAGAGGATTAGGAAACAGAAGAGGGGAGAGTGGGCGAGACGAAGCATCGACCCGGTATCCCAGACAGAGACAAACTCGCCACAGAAACGAACAGAGAGAGAAAGGGGTATTCTTCATAACCATAGGGCCATAAGTGAGACCGAATAATTAGGACCACGACGGGAGAGAGAGACGCCATATCGTCCTCCTTCTTCTACGCGCGCGAAGCCGACTCCGGAGGCGCGACAGGCCAGATGCTTTCTTTCGCGCCACTCCCCGGCTTATCGGTGCGGAGGGGAACAGCTGCAGCAGCGGGTTGGGGCTGCGCCGGAACTTGCGGCGACTGGGCTGGCGACTGCTGAGGTTGTGCGGATTGTTGCTGAGGTTGTTGCTGAGGTTCAGTGGGGGGCGCGACGGGGGAAGTAGCGGTCGCAGCGTTGACACTCTTCAGCTCCTCGATCCCCCTCTTCAAACCCGCCATCATCCGATCCGTCCTCTCAATCATCTCCTCCATTTGACGCTTCTGGTCTGCAAGCGCCATGTAGTGTTTCTCCAGGTCGGCAGGGGAGGGGATAGGAACGCCTGCGCCACCGAGGGGGAACCCTGGGTGGTAGAACGACAGCCCGTGCGGGGGCGGGAGTACGAACGGCGGCGCGCCAGGGACGGTGGTCATCCCGGGTCCAGCCAAAGGCGAGTGGGTCCTGCTCGGGGTACCATGGAACCCAGCGGCAGACCCAGAGCGGATGTAGCTCGCAGGCGCGCCATACGATCCACCTTCACCGAGCACGGCGTTCACAGAGGGCAAGTCGAAGCCTCCATGCGGATTCGGCGAGAACGGGTTACCTCGAGGGTACCGAGGATCTCCACCAAACGCACTTCCAGGCCGTTCGTGGATCATAGACGGCCCCGCCTCAGTGGGATGGTGTCCCGCCAGCTGCATCTGCATCGTCAACGGAATATCGCCCCACGGATTCGGCTGCACCGCCGTATGGCTCGCACTCGTCCTCCTTCCTGCACCTCCACCCGCACCCCTCGCCGCACGCTTTCCCCTCCCCCTCCCGGACACCTCCTCATCGTCCCCATCCCCACTCTCCTCCTTCTCCTGATTCGCCTTGCTCCTCCTTGCCCGCTTCTTCGCCGGCTGCTTCTCGTCCCCCTCGTCGTCGCTCGCCTCCGTCCCCGTCCCGCCCTCCGCGTTCGACCGCGCGCGCCCGACGCTCGCGAGCACTTCTGCTGCAGCCTGGTCTGTCATGATCCGATCCTGCGCGGTAGGCGACCCACCTGGAGCTGCTGGCACCCTCTTGCGACGCTTGATCACTGTCTTCTTCATCGAGTTCGGTCGATGCGTGCCGTGCAATTTGAAGTAGAGTCCTAACGAATCCCAGAGGAAAAAGCAAACAACAAGCCAACGTGTCAGCGGGTGCGAACGGAGCAGAGCGAGCAGCGAAAATTGCGAGAGAGATCTCCTAACACCGTTGGACGACGCGTGCGACATTCCCAACCCACGTCGGTGCACGCGATAGGCCCAAACCGCGTTCGTCGTGCCTCAGGTGGACGCACCCCATTGGCCCGCAGATGCGACCCCAAAATTATCTGATAAGATTTACATCACTTCCACCAAGCGAGCGCCCGCCGTCCTCCGGGATCTCACGGGCATGTTCAACACCGGAGTTGGGAGTGAAACAGTGAGATTGCAACGCTGGCAATCTCACGAACGCATCACAGGAACAAAGGGAAGGTATCCAAGGAACGTCGAACGTCCCTGGAGGAACCGACGAGGACGAACGAGGCTCCTCGAAGAAGACGATCGAAGGGAAGGGGAAAACCGCGCCAAAACAGACATCGTACTCACCGCATGCATTGCAAATGTTGTTCCCAACATCGTCTCTCCTCCACAACGGCGTGGTGCTTGTACCACAGTTGGCGCAACTCAGCGCACCCACGGACTGTCGCAGCCTGGATCGGCTGTTCACCGCGACGGGAGAGGATTGGGGATCCGTAGATTCCGTCTCCATGGGTTGGGGATGCTGTTCAGCAGGGTTCGCTGCCGGATCACTGGGACCTGCAGCAGAAGCAGATTGCAAAGCAGCTACAATTGCGTTATTGAAGGTAGGGCATCCTGAGCAAGCGGATGTACCACCCGTACCGTCACATCGGCCGTCACCTGGGCAGGTGCCGCTGTGTACCTTGGTCTGATCGCCGGAAGGTTGTTGCCCGTTCTGCTGGGGAGGCGACGCCGCAGGAGTGAGAATGGAAGGAGATCCGGACGTATGCCGGTGCTGGCTCGCAGAGGCGTTCGGATGGGTAGCGGAGGGGGCAGTGGAATTGGTCGACCGGGCGAGATTGACTGGACGAGGCATGCGTCTATTTTTCAGATAGAGACCTGGTGACGAGGGACCAAAAAGTGAGTATGGAAGTCGACAAAGGAGATCATAAGTAGAGCGTAGAATGAACACGACGGAAGGGTATGGCCATCGGGCTCTGTCGGCATCTTAGGAAGGGATAGGAGACACGTCGACGAATCGTGGTGTGCAAGATCACTAAGAAGTGTGAAGCAAGGTGGCAAGTGAACGATAGCCATGAGCCGTGTCGTGCACGCAGAGATTGTCTTGAACCATACTTGTGGCACAGGCCTCACGAGAAACACGCGCATACACCGTATGAGATCAGCGCGGAATCGATACGATGCTGCATTGACTGCAGTTGCGGCCACAGTCCCAGGACGCGTATGCACGTGGCAGGAGGGAGGCAAGAATCCAACACCATGGCGTCAAGGAGAAGCAAATCGAAGGGGAAAAGATAACATGAAGAAGCATCAAGATGAACTCACCGCACGCGTTGCAGATAGACTTTCCATCTGCATCTCGTCGCCACAAAGGCGTCTGTGACGTTGCACAGTTGGCACAGGTAAGGGGGGCAGCAGTGGCTACGGAAGCGGGCTTGCTGGTGAGAGCGGGGTCAATGTTCTCGGTCTCCTTTGCGGCGTCCTTGAGAGCGGGATCGAGGACGAGGGGGGACGTGTTTGCGTTGTCGGGTGCCTGCAGCATAGAGACAGCTGGCAGGATGGAGGACGGCGAAGGCGGTGCAGAGGAGGATGATTGCTCGTGTCTGGAGTGATCGGAGGCCGGAGGGGTGTGTATCTGGCCGGCGTACTGGAGACGAGGGAAGGCAGACAGTGCAGGATTGTGCATGTCCGTCATGTGCGATTCAACCACGACCGCAGGCATTATGCAGCAGCGGTTCGACGCAGCCTGTAGACCGGGGAATTAGGAGGGATATACGGGGACTATAGAGGGGACGGTGGGCCGTCGGTAGGTAGAGGGAAGGAGGGGGCTGGGGGACGTCTGGGACGACGAGGAGGGGCTTGGAGGGACAGCGAGATGGTGAGTAAAGGAGGTTAAAATGGGGGCAGGCGGGCCAGATGCGCAACGGCGACTAGATAATCTCGCAGGATAACTCGCCGGCCAATCACACCCCGTCTATTCACTTCGCCCCATATATGGCAGTCCGCGTATTTTGTTGTCTTTTCCCACGGTAAATTTACCCGATATCTCGCCCCAAGCGCCCGCTGTCCTCGTCTCGTCCGCTGCTGGGCCAGCCCACGCACGTCGCAGTCCACTCCGCCGCAGCCTCTCTCGTCCATTCTCGTCGCTCGCACAATCCATTTCTCCATTCCACTGCATGTCCGGCCCTATCTGACCACCCTCTCGCTCAACTCGTCCAACTCAGAGTCACATCTCCAACTCGCAACCCAGGGCCAACATCGCGTGCCTAGCGCCAGCTCAAGATCCTGGGGTGTCGCCCAATGAGATGCTCCCAATCAATCGTTTCGCTGGGAACTCCCTCGGAAATGCATCTAGGCCGACTCGTGATCCTCTCACCAACAAACTAGTCTCGCAGGCGCAACTCTGGTGGCTTGTCGCTTGCGTCTCATCCAAGCCCAATGATCTCACCGCCAACCATGACGATTGGGTTCACATGAACACTATCAGCAGTATCCCAGCAAGCATTATCGATCCTCGAGGACCAAATGCATTGAATTGCGATCCTTCGAACACATCCACGGGCCAACCCAAGAAACGCGTGCCAGATCGCGTCCACCGGAATGTCCGGACTCCGGATTGTCCCAAAACCAGCGACGCGTTTGTGCCCACTGCCCATGCCGAAATGGCACATCTAATCCTGAAATGATTTCGGCTGATGGCATCATCACCATCACACATCATACATGCATTTGGATTATCTGATAAGATGCTGTGTGTTTCGAGAGCTCGTGGGCAGGAGTGTCGACTTCGGTCGACCTGTGACGAGGTGGAAGGAGATGACGTTCGTAGGAACGCTAAGATTGGCTTTGAGGTACGACACAGAGTCGGAAGACACGCTTGCCGCGTGTAAGTGTGTCCTCGGTCGGACGTAGAAGGGAACTGGACACGGACATCCGACCAATTCTAGATAACACCCTGTGTGTGCGAGTCCACTGGGGTTGAAACATTCGCAGCTTGATACAGCACAAGGGAATGCACGTCTGTTGTGAGTGAATAGCGCGCGTTACGGCAAACAGACAAAAATCTCACATATCTGTCCACCTCTGCACGCCTCCAAGAGGAATCAAAGGATGCATTATTTCCACCGCAGGCCCCCGTGGCATTCAAGTTGCCAGTAGACCCAGCACGGCAATGGCGAGGATCCAAAAGGCGCCGCGATGAGATGGGTGCGTAACGGTGAATTGACAGGTATGATCAAGGTTCGTTGCATTGTTTGCGAAGACACGCGTGTTATCCAGGTGTATCAACCAAACACTTGTCCTTGTATAACCACCGCGGGTTTATCGCGGCAAAGGACACAACGGGCTTGCAAACACCCTTTGTGGCGACAGTGCGCGCCACCACCACGGCAGAATAGAAGGAAGCACACCAAAGGTTATATCGCGTTTAAGGCTGCAGGATAGCATCTGTAACGATATGATAGCTTGATGTTCTTCGGTGATCGTCGTATTACTCAAGCTAATGTAGTATCTAGTGCTCACCTTCTCGATCGGTTGTTCGGCGAGGCTGCGATTGAGGCTGCGTTCACAACGTAGCGAGACTACTTCATTTTGGACCTCATCAACGCAAAAGAAGCCAGTCACGTTGCTTAAGTTCGAGGAGACGACCGTGATAATTCCAGCGCGGCGGGTTGGTGGCGGGAGAGGTCAAAGTCGCGTCGCACTCGAAGAGAAGGAGCAAACGCGCGTTTACATCTACAGCGTCTACTGTAATCCAAGAAAGGCAACTCATTCCTACACTCCCAGCGCTTACAGCCACCCACCGAATCGCCCACCGAGGGGAGAGTCGAGCACCATCATCGCCATCCTCAAAATCCTCAAGACAACATGGTGAGTGAAACTGCCCCCATTCTGCGTCCAGAGGCTTCATCGCGGTCTTCCTGACGGGTGGACGGTTGAATGGGGAGATTTGAAGGGCGGGAGGGCGATGGATGGGTGGGAGGCCGATTGGATGACGGACGGATGAGGGGGGGGGAGGGGGACGCTATGGACCTCTGGGCTTGCAGGCACGATTGTTTTGCGCAGATTTGCTGATACATTGCTCTTCTTTCACAGACAAAAGGTTCGTAGCTTTGCAGATATGCTCGGATCGTCGTGCAGGATGCTGATCGCGCGTGCACGGACTTTCTTTCTCGTTGATTCTTAACGGCGTATAGGTACCACATCCTTCGGGTGCGTATTCACTTATCTGCTACTTCTGAGCCCTCCTCTTTCTAATCCTCTTCTCTTCTTTTCTTTCCCCTCTAACAGTAAGAGGCACACCAAGTCGCACACTCTGTGCAGGCGGTGCGGAAACCGTGCCTTCCACAAGCAACACAAGGGTGCGTTCCCGTCCTCTCCTCACCCAAAAACCCCCTTCTCATCTTCTCTCATCTCATATCATCTGCATCCCGCCCCTCTCGTAACCCCACCTCTCTATCAACAGAGTGCGCGCAATGCGGATACCCTCGTGCCAAGCTTAGGTCGTTCGAGTGGGGCCAGAAGGCTAAGCGCCGAAAGACGACGGGTACCGGCAGGATGAGGTACCTCAAGGACGTATCGAGGCGGTTCAAGAACGGCTTCAGGTGCGTTACATCACATCTGTCTCCATTCCTCTTCATCTTGCTGATAAATTTTGGAACGATGTGAACAGGGAGAACACCGCTGCCAAGAAGCGCACCGCGTCGACATCAGATGCATAGAGCATGTTTTTGAACTTACGACGACGCAACACTTCGCATCCACACCCTGTCTTGTTCGTATATGTCACGCCCTCCTCTGTATCTCCTCGTTCGCATCCACGCACGACCCAACACTAGTGCAAAATACATGAGCTATGCCCATGCCACTCGTATGCATGTAAATTTTTCTCTCCTTGCGTTTGATAGGATGTGGCGGATGGTATTCTGTGTGTGTGCTCGACGAATGTTGACCTGTGACTCTGAGGCCTAATGTATGCCTGTGTATGCTACCCGAGGCCTGAGGATTTCAATGGTCATATGGGGTGAAAAAACGCAAGCGAAGTTCACGAACAGTTGGAAAGCATGAATATTAGTGCATCCGTAGATATGATTATCCTAACATCTATATGACTCTACTGCACAACAGAACATGAATGTAAGTAGTATGCATGAATTCAATGACGAGACAATATCCCAAGAACCAAGCATCCATGATCCATGATCCTCCGAAGTCAAAAGTTCTTGCATCACTCATCATGGAACCCACCCATGACTCGAACTGCTTCGACGAGTCTCTTGTATTCCCTGAGAAGCTCGCCAACTTCTGAGACCTTGATGTCGTCCACGGTGCACTCGAGGAATCTAGGGTTCGGTGGTGATATCCGGATAGCGATGGGCGAGGCACCTCGCGAGGATGCGGGGGTATCTGCGTAGCGACTTGTGGATGGGGCGGACTGCCCTGTGCCGGGGGGAAGGAGGAGAGATGAGCGGCGCGATCCTGGCGGTGAGCCCTGTGGAGAAGCAAACACGCGTTTGAGTCAGAAAAATGTTATGAAATTTGAGAAGAAAGTCGAAGCCAAGGATTCACCTTAGACGTATCGTGCGCAGCCGGCTGGGACCCAGCCAACCTCGACAATCCGGGGACGCTGGCCAACCGATCTGCAATGCTCTTTCTCCCACTCGCCGTACTATTGATCCTCTGCCTCCTCTTCCGATTCACCTTCGTACTGCGCGCACTCATCATACTCTCAAAGCTCCGTATACTCCGCGTATCGTACTCTTCCTCCTCATACTCTTCACCCTCGTCGTCATCTTCCTCGTCGTCCTCACCGGACTCGGCGGAAGATCCAGTATCCTCCAGCCGCATCGACCGACTCGAGCCAGGCCGCGATGGAACCTCCAACAGCTGCTGCCCACTCTCTTCGTCTTTCTTCTGAGGCTTTGCCGCTCCCGGTAACGCTGCTGTCAAATTAGCGATCGAGAACCCAGTATCTCTCCTCAAAAGCCCAAAGCCAGGTTTATTCCACGGCGCCGCCTCCTGCACGTCCGAAGCTTCCGGTGAAAGCACCGTCTCCGCACCAGGCTGTGTACCAGGAAGGAAGGCGCGCAAGACGCCAAAGGACGTGTCCACGACGCCCGTGATGACCTTGTTCGCGGAGCCTGCGATCGCGTCGACTTGCTGCTCCACTCGGCCGCGGAGCGACGACTGTGTGGCGCGTGGTGAGGGAGGCTGAGCGGCACGCGTCACGGGGATGGGAGTGAGTTCCGCGGTACTGAAAATGAAAGCGCGGTCAGCATCCGCAAGCCGAACGACAAATTACATCGAAGTCAGATCAAGAAAGGTGGTGTATGAAGATGAGGACTGTCAGCTCGTCGCGTTCGGGAGGTGGCGGCGCAGAGGCAGACAGGTTCTTTGCTCGCCTCGCACTTCCGCGCAGAAAACCATGAGGTGTCCGCAGGACATATGTATCCATCGACAAGCTTGAAACATGAGAAGCAAACGGCAGATGAACATACCTCAGGACGGTCTTCTCCTTCTCGCCCAAACCTAGCGCAGCAAGATCAACGTTCTCCAAAAATTCTGCCACCGCTAGCAAATTGATGAGACAGTAGCTTTCCTCGCCTCCCACGCCCTGATACCTGAACCGCTCAGTATACAGCAGATGTGACACAAGGTGTGGTGGATTCGTCTTCACGACGGCGAAGATCATTAACGGCAAAATGATATCGCCTGATACGGGCGTCGGATTAGCTGGAGGTGCAGGTGAGATCGTGAGTTTGGGAGATGAAGATGGCTGAGGTGGGTGCAGACTCTCCGCGTTTAGTGGAGGAACAGGTGGTGCAGAAGAAGCAAGGCTGCCTGAGGATCCCGCCTGCTCGGCAGGCCCTGAGCTGCTGTTCCATGTCTCAGGAGGTGTCGTCGATTCCGGTGAGGTGACCATCTTGCTCGGATCATCCAGCACAATCGTCTTGTCTGAATCAACAGGTGGCATCGAGGAATCGGCAGGCCCGTCCGCCTTGTCGCTGTCATCGTTGTCGTCGACTGTGGTGGCGTTCTTTGCCGGAAGTTTGCCGAAGGTCCCTGCGCGAGGAGTCTTTTCATCCAAGTGTTCAGGCTCTTCATCATCAGGTTTCAGCGTGATCGGTGGAAGTCTGGACAGCCCATCTGAAAGAAGCAAAGCCATTGTCAGTCACCGTTGAAGCGCAGGCCTGACATATCCATTAGCCAGGAGAACGAGAGGACGCACCGACTATGATTTTATGTGACGCCACGAGAACAGCAGCCTTGTCCGCTGGCGCACGGCACGCGGAGTCCAGTTGGGAGAGTGCTGCCATGTAAGCTTTCAGTACCACGCGACGGTCTGTCGAATTCATATTGCTCACTTTCCCCACACGCCTTCACGACTGCTTCGACCTCGATGCCAGATGTGCCGACATCTACCCCGAGATGAGATAACGAAAGATCAAGTAGATTGACCGCGGCAATTCGACTTGATAATGCCTCGTCGTGGCTCGCATCATCTGAAGAGGATTGCAAGAACAATCTATGAAGGCAACGATTAGCACTTCGTCCACAGTCTGAGGCGGAAAAGGAGCAGAGTACTTGTCGTAAAACATAGAACAGATTGTCCTCTCCACCATCTCCATAACTTCCCGCACCCGTTTCTCCCTCTCATCTTCGACCTGATCTTCGCCATCCTTCTCCTCCCCAGCTATATCTTTCTCCTTCTCATCACCGGAACTCATGCTTCCTACCGACGCACCACCGTTGGCGTGTGTGGCGCCCGATCCAAACAGGCCCTGCTTCCCAAACCTCCACTTCCGCCTGGCAAGCTCTTCTTCCAAATCCAAGTAAAATTCCTGGAACATCCTCCCGAGCTCCTCTACCACATCACCCTGACTTCCAGTTACTTCCTCAGTAACGGCGTATCCTGCAACAGCGCCTACGTCCACCGTTGCTGCCCCTCCACCCAGCTTACTCTTCGCCTTCGTCTTCACGAACGGTAGCAGATTGCACTTTCCCGCAAAGTCCTCGACTCGCTCTGATACCCACGACGGCGCCATCTCCAACTCTTTCCTGATCTCATTGTGCATCACCTTCAACACCGACTTCGCTACATCCTTCCGTATGATTCTCGTGTTCACCGTGAATGCCGGTACACCAATTGCAGGCTCGGAATGTCCATCTTGTGCATGGTCGCCGTGTAAAGGTAGAGTGGAAACGGTCGGGCTCGCTGGAGGAGTAGGCGTTGCGGCGCGTCCGAAGAGGGACGCGAAAGACGTTGAGAGGCGCGATGTGGGTGCTGGAGGTTGTGTACCAACAGCGCCAAGACTCACTGCCCGTGCACCAGGTCTAGGTGGAAGCGGTGGTTTGGAAGGAGAAGATCCGCTTATACTTGGCCGTGGTGGAAGTGGTAGGGAAGCATGATGAAGTGGCAGACGGTATGTGGGGTAGTGGGTGGACGAGGAATGGAATCGATGTTGGGTCGGTGACGGTGTTGGAGAGTTGGTTAAGGATGCCGATGGGTCAGTTGGACTAGTTGGCTGCGTGAATAGTGGAAGAGGTGGGAGGGCGGCAAGAGCAGACGTCCGAGTAGTAGGGCTGAGAATCGCCTGGAAGTGCTTTGAAGAAGGGTTTAAAGAAGCACGCATGGTCAACGTTTCACTGTGAATAGGATGTCATCGATTCACGGACTTGGCTTCTTGAGGGCAAAGCAAATACGCACTCATCTAGGACTCCTCGCAGTCCCGATAGCGTGATCACAGGAGCGGCGTTCCTGTTCCCTCCGTCGCACAACGCTATGTGGTCCTTGATGAATTCGGCGGTGATGGGTTCATTCGCTGGGTGGGCATCGAGTGGAAGGAGCAATGTAGCCTAGAAGACAGTGAGCTGTGAGACCAGGACTGACTAACGGTAAGCACACCTTGCTACTCGAGATCGCGCTCCAAATCTCATTCCACTCTGGCCCATGGTCCGTCTCTGTCCCCAACTTCTCCAAAATTGCCCATCCTGTACTCGCAGAATCCAGTCCACCCGTCTGCGCCGCCGCTTTCAAGTTCATCAGCTGCAGTTTACTAGTAGCGTCTCCATGAAACGGATGGTTCTGCGGCGAAGCCTGTACGGTCGTCTGCATCGTCGTCCCGGTCGTCGTTGTCGTGCCTGTAGTAGCGACAGCAGGGCGCTGCCGAGGGGTATAGGGGACGTATCGAGGTGCTGGGGCACCGGAAGACGGGACTGTCGCGGATGATGATGACGGCGAAGGCACATCACTGGCATTAGTACTGGCGGCTGAGGTTATGGAGGAAGCTGAAGAGCCCGGGAGTGTCGGGGACAGAAGAGGGTGGGCTGCGAGGGATTCATGGGAGTTGTTACGAGCTATCGCAGCACCGACTGTGCGAGATAGAGAGCTGGGTGCGAAGAGACCACTGTCGCGTTTGGAAGTCATGGTATATGCGGGCAGTGATGAGCAGGTGGCGGAATCTAGTGCGTTGCATAAGTTGCGATTCGGTAGACTTGAGATGTCTTACATTAGTGCAGGGAGGATTTGATCAAAGCAGGGATTCGAAAGTGAGTAATCGGTGAGCGGTGCACGGTCGTAAAGATGAAGATACTGTAGGCCGAGCTCGGAAATGACCTAAGATCGAAATGAGATGAAGCACAAATCTCCCAAAAATATTCAACGAGCAACGTACCGCAAGTCACCAGACAGATGGGAAGGATCTCTCGATGTTGCACCGCTATTATACCACGGTCAGGTAGCGAATGGGATGGTGAAGACGGACTTCTTGGATTGCCTCCGCTCACTGCTCGTCTCCTGGCGTCAATCACGTGCCGGACACGCGTCGGCGCGTTACAGATCGCGTCTCTCAGTCTGCTCTTCCCTTCGTGTCTCTTCGTGTCTTTCCTCTTCTTTACTCTCTGTGGCTGGTCGGGACGGTACCAAAGAGATCTGGCTACATGATCTCTCACAGAACATGACCGAACCTCTACGGAAACCGAGTACTCTCTACAGGGGCCAGAACGGCTTCCTCGACTCCATCCGACTCCAAGTACAGGGCCAAGCCGCCACAGCTCGCGAGGCAGAAACGAAACCCACAGACAAAGACCAGCGGGAAAACGTCCTCACACGACATTTTGCTCAGCATATCCTCGATACCAATGGCCATTTCTTTCCCAGGTACGTTCCTTTACCTGTTATACAGACGAAAACGACATGACGGATGTCTGGACGGATAGTATGGAAGTGATGCAAGAAATTGCGGAGAGTCGAGAGACGGCTACGACTAAGAATCACGACCTAGCGGATCTTCAAGACAAGCATTACGAAGACTTGGATGAGCTGTACGATTACCAGGCGCAGCAGTACCTCGCTGAGGCAGTGGAGAGATACCTATCTAAAGACGATACCGTTGCCGATGTTCACCTTGAGGCACGTTCATTTATGTTATAACCACCTTCCCACGTTTGAATGAACGTATCCCTGTCTCTAGGAACTCTACATTGCGCTCAATGACCCACACCATCCCTCGCAATCTGCCTTCACCTCTCAACGAGAAATATACGACTACGCCTATCTCACGTCCTCCCTCGCCCTCCGTCAAAGACTGGAAGATCCTGAGCCGAACTCTCAAGATGACGGATACAGAGACTCACGCTTTCCCAGGGACGTCACTCAATTCCGGCGAATCAGGAATAAGGATACGCTGTTACGGATTACGAGGTACTTGATCGAGGAGGACCCGGAGAAGAAAGAACAGCTTAGGCTCGAGTCCAGGTGGAAACAAGATCATGTACGCACAGTGCAGATTGCGTACACGATGAATGTGAGTTCGATCAATGCTGCAAATACATCTTCAGTCTTCAGATGCTGATTGCGCGCGGTGCTTGTAGTCTGACTTCCGAACAGAGGTCCAAAATCTGTTGTCAGAGCTGGAAGGGGCAACACGTTGACCGATCTACCCCGTTTGTACAACTCTTGGCCAGCCCTTCTACATCTAACTTATCTCCTCTTGTCTTCCCCGCGTCGTTGTGTTTCGTTGACATCATTGCATCTTATAATGAATTCATTAGGCATATCTTTCGCGACTCCGGGGAGATCAACCGCTGGCACCGCGAACTCGTTGCCATCATTTCGTGTATGAGCTCTCGCAAGTCCATTTGTCCCGGGGAACGCACACCCGAGCCTACCTGATATGCTCGCACTGACCGTACGCCCTCTCATCATCAGTTCCCACTTTCCCGTAGATCTCGGCAAACGGCCTCCCCTGCGGACAGCCATGGGCCTGCTTTCAAAATGACAAATCCGAACACGAACATCGCTCAAGACACGGTGAATCTTCTGTCATAGGATTATCCAGATTCACTAGCGTAGAAGGCAGCATCACGAAGCTGGATGTCAGTGAGTACTTGTGTCGATGCATCCATACCATGCTAATTGATCCTCACGATCTTTCCTCTCTACAGACCCGTCGTTATGACGATGACCACTACCAATCACTCTCAAGAGCTTGCCGATCCAACACGTACGCCGGTTTATCTCTCTCCGCACATCGACATGATCACACTACGCTTGGTGAGGATCATCATGAGGCAGAGACGCGTAAGTGCACCGGTGTAGAGGTTCGGTCATCGTGGCGCCTCGTGTCACGAGAGGTCAGTCCAAGTTGGATCTGATCTCGCAGCAGAGACGCAGTTGCATGCATCATTTTTCAATGCACTTACTTACAAGCCGTACTTGCTGACTGGCGTTCGATGTTCGCGGTCCGGAGGTGGCGTACTTATCTGGGTTGGGTTGTCAACTCAAGACATGCGCTGCTAACGATGGTATGCTAAGCCCAGTTGCTTACTTGGTGCTGCGTAGTACTCTACAGTGTTCATCGTCAAGCTTCCAGCTTCAACTCCGAGTACGCAACGTTCAATCAAACCGCCCACTTCTACTATGTACTCAAATCTTCGTACACCAGCCACTCAACTACGACCCATTGCACCCACCCCCGCCGGCGACACGTTCATCCGGCAATTACACGATATACACATCGTCACCACACAAGATCGACTGAATCCAGATCTCGACGACCCGTCACCAGGACCCATGACAATGGCAGGTAAAGCCACATACTTTTTGCCATTTTCGTGCGCCTAAATGTCCGGAAATCTCGTCCATTTTGGGCCAAATTTGTCCGGAAATTATCTGGCCTGAGCAACTTCGCCGCGATTTTGTCCGGACAGCGGTATCTGGCCTACCATTGCCCAAAATTCGTCCGGAAAGGCGTATCCGGCCTTGAAAATGCCAATTTTGCGCCTAGGACCGCGTTTTCAGAATCTGAAAGTCTTGCATTCATGATCATTCTGCAACCCTCCGGCGCAAACGACTAACTTCTGCCGAAAGACCCAACGCGAATGTTCAATGAACTTGCGGAATAGGCTGAATCTACCTCAGCGCGTCAGGTACGGTGAGTTCCAGCCAATCTCCACTTGGCGAAGAGTGACTAAAATCCTTGTTGAAGTCGCGGTTCCCACATCTAGTGCCAACTGAGTACCATGGATGTACCGAGAGCAGAGACTTTGTAAAAACCTTGAGCACGCGCTAGAGGACCGTTTCTCGAGGCCAGCCAACAATAATACTGTGGTGACGTGGTGACGGTTCGCTTGAGCCTGCTTGACCGGGAGGTATTGGGGACTCGGGAGGTGTGTGGAATTTCGATTTTTGGTCGCGCGTCGCGCGACCGCCGTCGAGCCGTTGATCAGTTGTCCGGACAAGTATCTGGCCGCGCCGCCGACCTCTGATTTTGTCCGGAGCCAAGTATGTGGCAATTTTCAGATTTTGGTCGATTTGTCCGGAGTTTGATGCGGCCTAAGCTCAAAAAATCGCTGTTTTTGTCCGGAATCGTATGTGGCCTATGCGCTGATTGTCATGGGTCCTCCGTCACCCCGCCCATAACGACACCGTACCCGAACCCCTGCACAGATCGCATCTCACCACCACCACCACCGAACGCCACCATCGTACTAACGACAATCTCAATCTCTGGAATCCCGCGGGCGAGTGTCAGCATCGTTGGACCACCGACGGTTTGCGGGATTCTTCATATGCACATTGGTCGATTCAGAACTTGACTGTGAGGGCGTACCGTGCAAGAACAGGAGGGTTGTCGCGTGCGTGGTCAGTTGCAGCACGTGTATACGAATCCAAGACATCCCTAGTCGCCGGATGACGATGACGCGGGTACCTGCGTGGATTAACTTTTTCCAGTTCACGATTCGTGGGGATCGCGTCGCGAGGTTACGAAAGTGGCGGGTACGGATACGGCGCAAGTCCAGAAGTTGATAGCTTCCCGACTCGGAGACGCAGGCATCCAAGCAATTCCGAGTCAAGTTTAAGCGAGTCGGGACTCGGGGCCTCGGAGGGCGGGATGCAGATACATGTGTAGCAAGGTTCAGAAGAATGACCATTCGGGAAATGGGAACATGGATATGAAAGAAAGTCAAGACAGATGATGCGACTTGAAGCTTGAAGGACGAATTTGAAGGATGTCTCCAGCCTGAGGTTGGTATGAGTCTAAGTTGCGCAGTGTCATATCGACGTGGATCACCGTGACCTACCTCACCGTTTGCCCAACCTTTACGTGGTGTACTGGACGACTGAACGTCTTCGCATTCCATAGAACATACCCCGAATTTTAATCTGCTACGCCCCCCCCCCCCTCTACTCTACAGACACCGTATACGTACACCTCGCACAACGAAGCTCTATTGTCCACCTCTCCCATTGTCCCAAACCGATATCCTGAGAACTTCAGAGTCTAGATGCAGAACCAAGTTCCAATACAGACCTGGTGATAGCATACAGTACATAGTACGCACATGTTGACTCACAAAGCCTCCCCCTGCTTCCTTCTCCCCACACCCCAAAATTTCGCTGAGCAGCAGCAGCAGTAGTGCCAGTACAAACATGGACCCGCCCAGAACGAAGCTCGCGAGAACGTCCGACGAGCCCGCTCGCGATCGTCCGCTCGCTCACACATGTCCGCATACGTCCATTCCCGCCACGCCATTGTCCATTGTCCTCCCTCCAGGGCCATAGAACGCTTCGGACTTCGAGGCTCGCAACGACGCAAACCCAATCCGAGCGAGTCTGGAACGTTCAGTAACCCAGAGCCCAGGCGTCTCTGCACGCATTATGACGTGTCGCAAACTCCGACCTTCTGTCGACGCGTCGTACCGCACACCGACGCCACACCTGCTGCTCAGTCGCGAGCTGCGGCCGAGTCCCGACGTCAGGGTCAGCACGCCACATCCGCGTTAGTCGAGACGCGTGTTGAGGTTGCCATAGTAGTGCTTGCTTCGTTGGGGCCAGACCAGGGTCGTTCGCATTGAGTTGTAGGTTATGAATAGATGAATAGACGAGGTATTCTGGATTCTCCCGAGTGTCTTCCTTCTTTTGTCTGCTTTTACGACGGAGACGGCGAGATTGGGATTGGTTTAAATTGGGGCCCGCCCGGGGTGTCGCTCTGTTCCGCCACAGTCGCGTGAGGTGCGTGCTGCCAGGGATCCGGGTCCGGATATGGAAGGTGTAATGGGAACGACGCGACGCGTCCGTGGTCCGTGACTGTATTCCGAAAGGAAATGGTGAAGAGGAAGTGAAGAAGCGCGTCGGTTTGGGTTTCGCTGGACGAGTTGAATTATGCTGGACGAGTCCGACGCGACTGGACGTCCTGACTGTAGAATCGTTCTGACCACGAAGCTCACGAAGCTTACTGAGAGTACGGTAAGTACTTTCGCGTAGAACAAGGTAATTTGTAAAGCATCACGCTGAACGAGCACGCTGCACAGCCTCGAGCTCCATCTTCCAGAAAACGTTGATTCTGAACCCCGAGATAGAGGGCGATCTCCATGATCCATCGGCGAAAGGGATCACTAAAGTCCATGAGTAAGCGCACCGAGCTCCCCGCGGACGTGGTTGGATGATGTGGAAGCTGAAGACAAAGCTGAACATCACGTTCTGAGTACCAACGGGATTCTACCAAGCGAACGATCCCGTATCCCGTATCCATTAAGTGGAAGCCGCTCAAGCAGTTGAGGTTGTATCGGAAACTTGAATGGCACGACCGAGCGCGCAAGATCTCTTGAAATACTTCGGAGGAGACGGAGTAATCTCCTGGCCGCCCGGCGTTGGGAGCGCAGGTGGTGTTCACGATGAAATTGCGAGGATGCAAAGACTCCGGAGGCCTGAGTTGTCGTGTGGGTCGAGGACTTTGCATTGGAGACCGATTCGCAGGGCGCAGCATTGACACTGACAGATGATGTCTCTAACTGCGTCGAAGCTCAATTGAGGTGTTATTGAAAGATAGATAAGATGAGCAGCAGTGAATGTATTGAGTGGAAGGAGCCGAGATCTGGCGATGTGGATGAAGGAAAGGGGAGGGAGGGGGCGACTCAGTGAGTAAGCGGGATGCGATAGAATCTCCGATATCGAGCGGGGCGGTGTTTCGTAGGAGGCCACGATGCTTCGACAGGGAGGGGCGGTCACTCGGCGGGGGTGGTTGCCTTGGAGTCCATGCACGCCGTGTGTCAGGTGCACGCTGGCGACGCGACGCGGGATCGGGCGACGGGCGTGCGCTGGCCGCCGTCACGACGAGCGACGAGCGACGCTGGCAAGGACGTCAAAGAGAAGGTCGTGTCGGTGTTATCGCAGCCATCGAACGTCCGTCTGCGTGTGCGAAGACTGCGAATGGGATGGAGAATGAAGTGCCTGGGAGGAGGGGAGTTGCCGAGCGGGGAGAGTTGCCTTTTGTGGGCATGCCGGCGGGAGGACGCCCGACGAGCGGCGTCAGGGGGCAGTCGCATGGTTGTCGCTCACATCCTCGGCCCATCGGCGCTGTCTCCCCGGCGCTGCTGGCTCGCCACGGGTGGTGAGTTGCAGGCAAGTGGCTTTCTTACTGTGTACAACTCACCTCCTCGCCGCTACCGAAAGCTGGAAGAATGGAGTCGAGTCAAAGGCAGTCTTCCGAGGTGACGAAGGTGCCGGCATTCGCGTTCGCATCGCCAGTCATCTGGTCCTCCCAGTACTAGTCATTTATCTCGATCTGCCCGGCGGCAGCCCATCAGAGCGGGGACCACGACCATCCACGCTAAGCCTCGTCTGACATCCGACCACTCCTCCTCCAGCGCAGCTCGTGCCGAGGCGCCGATCCCCACCTATAATATTTCTCCTCCTCCTCCCCGTTTTTCTCCTCCTGATCTCTCAGCCCCCCGCGCACTGGCGACGACTCCCCCAGGCCTCCGCATACCCCCTCCATCCTCGTATCTGTCGACCCGTTCGGACGGAAGGCCAGGAAGAGCATCGGCTTCGACGTGACTGCTCTAGTCTGCTCAGCCTCTCTTCTTCCGATACACGCTCTCCCGGCAAAGGCGGATCGCGCCTTTCTACTTTCACAACCGCCGACCCTCTTCATATACCACGCTCCATCCCTTCCTCCGGTCCCAGCTCGTCCCCCTCCTCCTCTCTCCATACTAGCAGCACTGCCCTGTCTTTCGCTGTCTACCTCCCTCATGCAGTCCCCACCCCCGCCGTACAACCAAGCTGTCTCCATGGGACACACCACACTCATGTCTAACCTGTCCGACGCAAAACAGTGGGGGAAGAGCAGACCGGTCGTCGTGAGTACCTGCAGTTCGCATCCCTCCACGTACAAAAATCTCACCCCGGAGCAGAACACCGGCATGAACTACACCCCACCGTCCTCCCCCTCCGACGTACCAACTGCGGTCTCAACGCTGCTCGGCCTTACCAAGCAGCTGCAGGAGATGCTGCGGCATTGGAGCATGGGTCAGGCCTCCGAGTCTCAGGTCTCCGATGCGTACATCCTCGTAGGCATGCAGTTCAACGCGACCGTGAACGCGTTCGCGCGGTATCACGTGGATATGAGGTGAGTTTTTTTGCCTGCGTTTGACGTACACTATTACGCTCTGCGAACGGTATCAGCAGCAGTTTGCGTCTAGCGCAGCTGCTGATGGAGCTTTGAGCTGGGAGAATGGAGGGGGGATTGTTCGCGAGAATCTTTCTATGTTTTCTCGTGGGTTGAGCGTCGGCTGCGGTCCCGAGAAAGGCATTTGCTATCGCCTGAGAGACTTTGCCTTTCTCGTCCCGACCTCCCTCCCCAGCCTTTCCTGCATCCACTTCCATGCCTCTCATCCCCTCGTCACACACGATGCTCATCTCCCCTCCTCATACAGCGACCTCTTCTACATCCCCACCGAACTGCGGAACACGCTCGAGCTCTGCCTAGGCGAAGACCCATGTCAACGCACCCTAGACCGGTACATGCCCGCCGTGCGAGCGATCCTGTACGCCCTCCTCCAGGGGCTCCAGTCCAAGCAGATCCCTTATCGCAAAGCCGTCGACAGCTCAAGACCGCATAGCTCGGGGTCGTCGACGTATGCTCGGTCGCCTGTTGATGATCATAATTTACGGGAGTTCAGGCGGAGCGGATGAAGGGTGCGAAGCTGAAGTGATTATTGCGTCCGCTCTCGCTCGCTCGCTTGCGTCTTGGGTTTGAAAGTCGGTCGACCTTCGTTCTCCATCCTCGTCCCGCTTGGCGTCCTCCCTCCACTCCTCCTCCTCTCTCTTGCCACGGACACATCACCACTCCTCACGTTCAGCGACCTTGCTACTCATCGCCGAAGATGAGCACGAGCACGCGCGCAACGAACGTTGTACGATATGGCATATAGGACGACCTGGAGTCGAGAGATGGGGGCTGAGTGGTTTCGGTTCTGGCTCTGGCTCTAGGTCTTGGCACCCTGCCTACGTGCCTGCTCGTCCCCCCTTGCTTGTTTTGATATTGTTGCTTGTGCTGTTTCACTTCGCTCTGCTCCGGGTTGGTCTTCGCGTCATTTTCGGCGTGTGGGGCGAGCACGGGGCGCGGGCCCGGACTCTGCTTTTGCTTTCTTCTGTTCATCTCTTTGCACACCCAAGTCGTTTTAGACAAACGTTCACTCGTTCCTTTCGGTTTCTTCTTTTCATCTCTCCAACATCGTCAAGTCTCAACCACGTCTTCGTCTTCATCTTTCGTTTCTTCGCATCCAGCATCAAGCCTTCTCTTGCCATTTCGCATTTTTTTCCAAGCTCGCATGCACTTTCTTCTCTTGTCTCTTTACCCCACTCAACTCAAACGTCTTCTTTCTCGCGGATGACATCGGAACCACCATATCCCATACCCCGCACGCCTTTCTCTTTCATTCTCTTGCATTCTCTTGTTTTCTTCATCTCTTCACAACATCCTCACGACTCGCGCCACGCTGTATGATTAGCAGTCTCCTTTCCCATTTCGCCTTTCATCTCTGTTCAGTGTTCTCTACGTACCTTTGCATTCGGCTTCGGCACCAAGTTACCTTACCATCCACCCGTATGATACCTTCAAGTTCCCCATCATATCGTTCTTCCGTTCTCTTGCAAAAAGAATAGCTTTACACTTCATCCACGCTTAATTCTGTATACGTATGATTCTTGTTACTCTTCCCGCCCTGCCTTTCCAAAACCCCTTACACTTATACTTACAGTAGTTATACTTAGTTAGTTTGCACGTTGCGTTTGCGTCTGTAGTTATCTGTGTATCATGTAGAGTACCTCATCGTTGTTCGACGCCGCTATGGACGTTCATTCGAATATCGGTGCAATGACAGAATACCAATATCTTCTTGACCTACCTACCTACCCGTCCGCCGCCGGTTTCGTGTGATATGTACTTGCGCTTGAAAGTTGACAGCAGTCTTGAACGAGAGCGTGTTGAGAACAAGGTGCTGCGGGTATACGGGGACCTACGTGAACTGAGGAGTGAGTACAACAACGCACTGCATCGTTGGCAACTTTGACAGCAGACTACGTATCCTTTGGTTTTTGCTTCTTGGGCGGTTGGCTGGATTGTTCGCGTTTGAGTGATCTGACGGTGATGATCATGAAGCACTTTTTGCTGCACAGTAACTGAGTAAGGAGTTGTGTACATGAGAAGCCTTCATAGCCTCCGCGCGCCACCACGCTGCTGCCCAGTGCCAGTGTTCGGTACTTTTTGTGTGAAGATGGTAGGCAAAGCTTGCATTCAATTGAGTTTCATTCATTTATCATCGTTGACTGATTCGAGCTTTTCATTTTGCGGGGGATGACGACGACTGAGTGCTGAATCTCAAGGCTTGGTCAGCGAGAGCTGTGTGAGCTTGTGCTGGAAGACGGATGTTGTGAAGGAAGAGAACACCGTCGCGGGAGTAGTACTTAGTAGTTCGTTAGTAGTATTGATGCACGATATTAGTGCACGATACGGCGTGATGAAGCCTGAGGTGCCAGTGCGGTTTTGTTGGGTGCGGTGTTGCGTTGTGTTCGCTACTCGTGTCTCTTCCAGACAACAAGTTCATTACGCACTCTGGTATACGTAGGTATCCTGTCAGTGAGCTTGAGGACGGATGTTGTGAGGGAAGAGAACACTCACGGGAGCAAGACGTGATGCACGATACGGTGTGATGAGGTGCCAGTGCGAGTTTGTTGGGTGCTGTGTCGCGTTGTGTTCGCTACTCAGTCTCTCAGCCTCTGCCTTGTCGATACAACGAATTTGACAAAACCATTACGCACACTTCACATCCTCAGAGTCATTATGACCGATAGACAGCGATAGACGAACATCCACATGATCCATGGCTCGCCTTGTGCTCCTCTAGCTTAGTCCTAAATCTTCTCGTCTACGAAAATTTGCGATTGAGATTATTCTTTGAGAGAAGGAGTAGTGCAAAAAATCATCCTCGGCTGTCGGCTGGCGTTTCCATGTTCCAGTCGATATCCAAATTGCCTGGTGATCGTTCGATTGAAGAAACGGTGGCGTTCAATATTGGGCTCGCGTGCCCGGTGGCGCTGCACGATCGGCGGTGGGTCCACGTGGAAACGGCGGGATCGGGCGCAGACGGACACGTGGCGTCGGAAGAAGATCGAGATCTGGGATTTTTTTCTCGCCCCGCTCCGATGGTCCGTCGTCTCTCCTCCCGCAGAATCCAGATTGAGACTCCTCCTCACATGTTCGCGCTGCCCTTCCGTCGTCTCGTACCCAGACTGGGCTCGCACCCCACCACCCCTTCCGGACTTTGTCTTCCAATTCACTTTCTGTGACTGGACACGTTCTGCTCCTGATGTTGCTGTTCTGGAATCTGGATCGTGCAATTTGAAGTGGCTGTTGGTCGCAAATTTTCAACCACGCACTCTGGGCTTGAGCTCGTCGTCAACTGGTCCACACTCGGCGCGCTTTCCATGCGTTGGGTCACTTGATACGTCTCGTGTTTCTCCGTTTTCGTGAATAGTCGAAGGGTATCTAGGTCGATGAGGTCAACAGGTTGACAGGTGAGTGGTGTTTGCGCCTCGAGTTCTGTTGTTTGCTCCAGAGTCCATGCTGACTTCTACTGCTACGGACATAGCAGATCTTCCTGCCAAAGCTCGACTGCTGCCTGTCGTTTTGCGTGTTCAAAGTAGTCCGCCGATTTCAAACTGGTCATATAGCGGCGCAGAAGTCCACTGAGAGGACATCATGCGTCGGGCGTGAGGCAGTGGTGAAATAGGAAGAGTGGCGGCGTTGAGTCGTTCTGTGACCTATTTTGGAAACTCAACGTCATCGACCTCCAATCTCGTCGTGCCTCTCTGACATGGTACGTACCCCTTCAAGTATCTTTAGGTATCTTCTTGAGTCTGAGAAGTTCCCATTTCAGATCTGATTGCAGCGTATGTTGCAGGGGTCGTGTGTTGTGCTGCATCGACTTGGACGCCTCGCTGAGACAACGTTCGCCTTGAACACCGCTGCCCAAAGCCAACGCTGTGAAGGATGCATATAAGGGCTGGGGACGTATGTGATCGAACAGCTACTCAGTAATACTCTTTCATCCGGACTCATGCCCTTGTTTCGTTCAATTCTAGCTAAGCTGCTAAACTCCGGAGACAGCACCGACGATACAGCAGTCGAAGCGGTCTCTCCCGTACCTGTACGTCTTCAGCCACGCTGATCGTTGTATTGCGTTCCTTATCTTCTCCTCCCTTCCGGGTCACGTAAAGGATACTCCGAAAGGCGGCAATGTCTCTTTCTTCGGTTTCTTCCGCAAGATCTTTGGCCGAAACGACTCAGATGAAGTCCTTTCAGAGGACGATTCACGCTCCGATGAAGTTCCCGCCGAGTCCGCGCTGCAGGACTTCGTGCTCAGCGAGGACAACTTCAACAAGGTCGCATTTAGTGCTGCGTTAGTGAGCGTCGTGGCGACGGAGCGAGACGAAGCAGATGAGAAGATGAGGCGTTGGGTACATACAGCAATTACTGGGATACCGACGCTGAAGAAGATTCTAAAACATGTGGCGGGGGTGCATCCAATTGTCGAACGTAAGATACTCTTTGCTGTTTGACTGGCGCTCGAGTGGTCCCATTGACTCGCACACGACACCGTGCAGCTGCCGTATCTGGATTCATCGTGGTCTGCAAGATGGTTGAAGACTATCACAAGGCGAATGCGCAGATCGGCATCGTGTACGGTAGCATTCAAGGCATGATGATTGTTCTTGCAGAGTACGTACAGACACTGTTTCTACGTTGCATACGACTGACCACTTTCGCTGTTCAGCATGAAGCTTCTCAAATCAAACCCGACTATGACGTTGCAGAAGGCAGTTGAGCGCGCAGCGGACGACATGCATGACTGTGCGGCTCTCATCAAAGCCTACGTTGATCGGCACATCGTAGTCAAGGTCTTGACTGCATCATCCTGGACGAAGAAGATGGCGGACTTTGTTGCTGAATTTGGGAAACGCCAAGATGAGATGCGCTTAGGCTTGGGGCTGCAGAGTATTGTCAACGAGCAAGACATAATGGCTCAGTATGCGGTCTTATTCATGGTAGCTGCCATACAACTGATCATGGGCATCTTTCAGCATCGTCAATGTTGAAGCAGCCCTCTCCCGCTGTACTTCGGATGAAGAGAAGCTTGCCAAGAAAGCTCTCGACGCGAACCATATCCATACCGTTCAAGAAGCGGAGGAGGCCGAAGAGAACGATGGATTGTCGCACATCGTGAGTCAAGTCGAGAGGGCGACCGGCGAATCGCATTACTTCCAGCATTTTGTGGACGGACTTTGTGGTAAATCTTTTGTTGAAGAGCTGCGGGAGGGACTCGACGTTGAGAAGGCTATCAGAGAAAGTCGAGAGGCTTTGGAGGATACGTTCAAGCAGCAGTTGGAGTCTATCAAGGACTTGATCAAAGCGGGTGTGCGAAGAGAAGATATCAAGGACGAGGTGACTCTTCTCGAATATTATATCTCCTATCATCAGCTGAGCTTCGTTCAATTCAGGATCTACGAGAAGTCTGGCACGAGATGGTGCGTCACGCTCGCATTCCATCTCCACAGAGAGCCAACTGATCCGTTATATAGGGCTGGAAAGGGTTCGCAGAAGTAAACCCATTCTTAACGGCTCTGCGAGAGTACTTTCAACGTCCCGGAAAACTTCACCACGCCGATTACTGGGCTCTCCCTTTCATCCACTCGACTTGGGCCCAACCCATTATGGAAGCGTTTGATAACGACGGCTCAGGTTACATCACTGTCTCAGAGCTGAACTCTTTCACAGAAGCCAATACGCTCGAGTTGAGGTATATCGACTCTCACTCATCAGGTGTTTGTGTCTGATCACGGTTCATGCAGTTTACCGCACTGGATAGCGTACTGGGCAGTTGGTACGAGATTTTCTCAGCACTTCATTCTTGAAGGCTGCAGCTGAGGCACTCTCGCCAGGTTTCCAACGCACACTGAAATGTCAACGTGATTATATCCAGTCAAGCATGAACAAGCTCTTCAAAACTTGCCGCCAATTGCCTCCCGAGAACCGCGTCCACGCCGAGTTTCACTTGAACAAGATAGACAAGATGGTCACTGAATTGATTGCACCACTACAGCTCGTAGACGCTACTTCGACTGGTCATGCCGACCTCTTCCGGACATACGAGGAGCACGAAGATCAACGCATGCGAAAGACCCTCGCGGAATACAACTACAGAATACACACGGTTGATATGATGTTCGCCATCTGCGGGAAGGACAGAGTAGAGAAGGTACGCTGCCATCTTTGCCCATCGTTTCTACGTCCGCTGACCGTTCACGCACGAACGCAGTATATTCTTTTGATGATAGGCATCTTGCTTGATGGCGTCGCAGAGGTCTTTCAGGAAGCTCAGACAACTCCCATCGACCCTACTATCTACAGGCAAGCCTTCCGTAGTTTTGAGTGTATTCACGGAGCAGCGTTTCGGCGTATGAAAGAACTGTCAGGTAGGTAATGCTTCGCGACGATATTGTTTTGTTGACCTGACGATCCGAATAAAATAGAGCTATTCAAGCAACGAAATTGGGACGTGGATGAGCAGTTCAAGACTTACGCCTTCGGCATGGTACAACGCCTCCTTATCTCACCTTCTCTCTGATCTGACCTTTTCTATCCAGTTTGACTACGTGCGAGATAGCACCTCCTTGTGGTCCATGTCGCGCGTGATCGAACAGAGCAATGAGTTGCGCCCTTCCGTGACTGTTCCAGCACTATCATTGCAGAAGACCCTCGAGAGGATCAACGGCAGTGAGGCTCGCCGTCTTCCGTTCACTACGTCGGATCCTGCCAAATTTGATCTTGCCGGCGATTTCAACCCACACTTTGTTCACCCGTAAGTAAATAATCTCATTCATCGCGTACGTTGGATTATATCGAACCTTGTTCCAGCGACATACGGTGCAAAGAGTGCGGTTCGGCGTCAGGGCAGCGCCTCATATGTTTGACCTGCTTATCACCTGCTTTCAGCATCTTCCAAACTCACGATGTCTGCTCTCTGGACCATTTCGTGAAATCTGAGCACCCTCAGTCTTCACATAAGGACTCTGCTGAGACCAACAGCTTCGAATCGGACGCCTCAGGGACTCCGGTAGACACACCCGAGGAACCTCATGATCTACTCAAGTTGCGGGCCCTGTTGACGTACAGAGAGATGCCAGATGTTTATCGGAGAGCGATGCATGCTCTTTCACGAGCGACATCACGCTTTGCAAATACGGGAGGAAAGAGGCGAAGCGCGAGTACGTGGCATTATTTATATGGTCATATCTCATTGCTCACTCAACATGATAGCTCCCAGGACAAGGAGCTGTTACTCCTGTAGGAAGCCAGTCTCCCAACCATGCTGGTACTGCATTGAATGCACGAAAGGTACAGATGCTCAGTCACGAGAACGGTCTTGCACTGATCCGCTGCAGATGTTTTCTTTTGCGACGATTGCGAGGAGAACGATCATCTCCCGTGTGTAGTGCCGCAGTGCGGAAGAACATTCCAGCTGCCTCATTGGTACTTTGGGGACAGCGATGCTGGTTCGTTCGATATGTATCATTGAACTGGAGCATCCGGACTAACTATCCTTCCTGCAGACTTGTATCGGTGCAACGATGAGGGACACGATAGTGTTTCATTCGACCCATCGATTGACTCAAGACCCCGTCACACATATTCGCATCCACTCGTAAGAGTCATACAGCGTGCTGAGGCTCCCAAACCCCTTACGACGGAGGAACGGCTGTCATTATTGGAGAGCGCAGGACGTGGTGTCATTGAAAGACTCGATGCCCTACTCAGCTCTCAGCGGTCTCGGAGTCAGTGAAATGTCGCGAGTGTAGCATCAATTGATTTCTGTTCGCTATTACTATCATGTCATCTAACTTGCTACACGGTTTGCGGTCCAGGAAATGAAGTGGAAAGTACAGAAAAGAGATGAGCTATGGATACAGTGAATGGGGGCGTCGTTGCAAGAGGTAATAAATCAGCAATATGAGAGCCGACGTGGCATGAGGGTGAGGGTGAAGATGTTCGTCACACAGATAGCCACCGCCTGTACAGCGCCTCTGCTTTCGGAGTTGCACCAGTACTAACATAAACGAGAGATAAGTTATAGGCCGCAGTTCTCGCGACACCAGGATCCTGATGTTCTGTACGTGAGAGACCGAGGTGGAGCAACAAGATCGGATACCGAACGTACCTCTTCTTCTTGTCGCAAACGAGTTTCAGTAGCCTCGAGCACTCGCTCGTAATGCCGAGCAGCGTGTGTCAGGAGACCTAAAGTGAAGCCAACACTAAGATCAGCGGCAAAATTTGGTATTCACGAAGGAGACTCACCAAGCTGGTGGAACGCCCGGCCGAAATTATATTCCACTTCCTCGACTTGAGAGCTATCTTCTCCGCGCAATGAACGATATTTGGAAAGGAAGGCCAACCCCTGGTGTAATCATGAGTTCGGAATACTCAGCATGGCTGGATGGGAGGCGTACTTGAGTGATGAGGTGGTGCCTGTTGTCTGCTTGTCGTTGCATTGCGCGTCCGATGGAGGCAATAGCCAGGCAAAGACAAATCATGGGATCCTCTTGATGCATCTCGTACGCATGAAGAAGGTAAACTATGATGATTTTTATGTTAATTTACTAACCGCCACCTCGGGAAACAACCGGACTCACAAAGTGCACTCTGATAACTTCGTGCTGCAAGACATATCTGACCATACACAGCAACCCCCATGGGGTTCTGTTTTGTTGGTATCTTCGGCTTCACGAACTGTTGCGCTTCCTTCCCTGGCTCATCTGGGGCGTCTCCTCCAACATCGTCGTCGTCGTCTTCATCCTTTGCTTTCCCTGGCGTTACCGGCGCGTATCTCTTCGTGACATTGTTCCACTTCAAGCTATCTTTGTCTCTGAAAGCCATATCCGAAGTCTTGAGCTCACGGAGGAGGTGCTTAGAAAGAGTGCTGGCGAGGAAGGCGTCGGTTGCATGCATACCATGGCCGAGAGAGGCAAGCAAAATCCTGAAAGGTTCGTTGTTGAACTGATGTGTATTGACGAGTTTTCGGGCTTGTTCAACAGCAACTGGATATCGGTCACCATGGATGGCGCACGCTGAAAATGATTGATACGTTAAAAAGTGTTATGATGACGTCGGTATATTCACGCACTTATGATAGCAAAGCGAATGGTGTCCTGTGCAGCTCGATTCTGGAAAGCGTTCGACCAGGAGATGTGCTTCAGTATTTCCACGGCAAAATCGAATTCATCCCGACTGGTCAGTAGGAACGCGTACTGCAAGGTCTTGTAAGCGAGATGATGTGAACAAAACCGGATAAACGCTTACTTGCATGAAGAGCCGCAGCCAATCATCGAAAGTAATAGTGCGGAAGTTGTCGACATATCTCCCTTTGGCCGATTGAGACCTCTGTTGACTCGTGCCTTCCCCTCCTGAAGGATTTGTCAGACACACGTATTCTGATGAGTGACTGGCAAATGACGTACCTAGTTCAAGTTGCAGACGAAGCACCAAGCTATCCTCGCTCGCCTCTGTGACCTTTCGCCTGGTAGATCGAGGGAACATACCTCGAAAGCCTTGATGCTACGAGGGAGATTGAGCTTCATCGTATCTCAGAAAACCCAAGCAGACGTACCCCAGTGGTTGAAAACAGAGGCCTCGTGTGACGGAACATCTCAATGAGCTTCTCAGCCTCTACAAGCCATTCTCGTACTGCATCTTCCTGACCCAGTAGCATCTTCGGCCACAGCTCGGTCACGCGATGATACCACAGAACCACCTCTTTTTCAGCGCTCGTTTCGGCCTGTCGCAATTCCGCCATTGATAGCCTTTGAGACTTGCCAGACTTGCCCGCTTTGCGTGATTGCTCGTCGAAGAGAGATATAGCCCGAGGCTGATCTGTGTCTGGTCCGCTGGAACCTTGACGGCCACCGCTTTGATTTCTTTTTCTGCTTGCACACACTTGTAACACAGGATATTAGTCGAGATTTTCATCGAGGAGAGTAAGAGCTACCTTGCAAAGCTAGGTCGAGGGCTTTTCTGATCTCTCCGAGGTTCTCATACGTCTCCGCTAGATGCAATTTGGCGTCTCTATGAGTGGGATCCGCCGCGATGACTGTCGCATTCAAAAAGTGCTTAGTCGCGAGAATGATCATAGTTTGACCGTCGTTCCAACTCACTGTGCTCGTAGACTTCTGCGGCTTCTTTGAGGTCGCCGAGTACGCGACGACAGTCAGCGGCTTGCATGAGAATGTGGATGCTGCTCGTCTAGAAAAAATGGAGCGTTACTACGTTGTGTCAGTCCAGAAGCGTACATACATACCTCTGGATCCCCACCAAGGACTTCATATATCTGGCCAGCTTCGGCGAACAGCCGTTTTTCGTGGTATGCATCTGCGATCTCTCCGAATAGGGGAGCATACTCTTTGACGTCTTCTGCTAGAACGATATTGGCATGTAACTGAAAGATCATAGAAACTTCAACTTCTGCGTATACACGTACAGCAGATTTGACACTCACCTTGCCTTCCGCGATGTCCCCAGACCTCAGGCGCGCAACAGCTAGACGATGCCTTGCATTCACATCCAACACATACATCCCTGGCTGCAACTCTCCTTCACTTGGACGAGTAACGTCGGCAGTGTCATACTCCCTGTCATCCTCGCAATCATCCCAAAAGACTTGCTTAGACCTCCCTTGCAGCCATCGACAACCTTTTCGAATCGTCTCGATCGCTTTATCGTATTGCCCAAGGGTGTTTTGTAGATCGGCGAGTACCAGAATCTCCATCAAGCCAAAGCCGCCCCCAGATGCAGGAACCCCGTCCGGCCCAGGTCCAATACCAAGAGGAAACAGTTGCTGATAGTGTTCAAATGCACCGAGGAATAGCTCTGTGCAGCGATCCAAACTCGACAGTTCTATGAGGATTGGACGGAGTTCTTCGAGGGTGGGCAGGTCATGGGGTACGTGCTTCAAGATTGTCTGTAGTGCGGTAGATGCCTGGACACCCACCAGTCAGTAATAGGTCCTATTTGGAGACGAATCACCTACTATGCGCAATTCGCCCACGTCCTTGGCCAAAGCAGCCCGGTCCCAAAGAGCGTTGATATTGGAGGGGTCGAAGCGATAGAGTTTTTGGTAGCAGTACAGAGCTTGCTTGTGATTTCCAATGTTTCTGTGAGGATCAAAACAGTCATGACAGGACCAGGTGGGTGCGCATAACGCTTACCTCGATTCCTCGGCACAAGCACTCCACTCCTCCGGGTCGTTACTCAGATGAGCTGCCATTATACGTGCTCCGAGAGCTTTATCTGGGCTGCCTTTGTGCTCAAAACACCTTGCCAGAACTTGCCAAGCGGAGTGAGCCCTGGATTCAATACGAATAACTTCTTGCATAGTCCGCATAGCAGAATCAACGTCGCCGTCGATGTATGCTTGGTTTGCTTCACCCAGCAAAGCTTGAACTTCAGGAGACAAAGTCACGCCTGGCCTCCTGCCACGCTGAAGACCATATATGATTCAGCTGTGTCATCCAATAGACGTGAGATAGAGTATGCGGACCTTCTTTTTCCGTTTTCCTATGCCTGATGCCTCCCTCAAATCGTTCAAGAATTCAGCGTCTTGAGCTTGAGGATCAAAGTTGAGATTCCATGCGCTGCCTAAGATGCCAGAGCTTGATCCGCTACTACTTCGACGAATATCCTGCACTAAACGACTGGGTGATTTCAATATGACGACTTGGACATGCAAGTATGAGGTGCTCACTCGAAGTCGGCGTCGACGGCTACGTCTTGCGAAGACCCTTCTCCAAGAGACTCTCCGCCGTCCCCCTCGTCTGCGCTCTCGTCGTCTTCCTCAGAGGTATACTCTGTAGATTCTTCGTATTCGTCGTCTATACACGCAGGTCATGATGAGGCTCGCATTTCAGCGCTGCGCATGAACGAACACACCTACGTCCGCCGTATCCATGTCACCATCAGGAGCCATTTGAAAGACTTGTGACCTCATGATAGAGACTTAAAACAACCAGTCTTGACTTTGAGCTTGCGTGGAAGACAGAGGGGTGAGATATCAAGCTGTCGATGTGAAGGCGACTTTGAAGAATAGAGTGAGTGGCGAAGAGGGCGCTTATAACGGCTCGCCTGCCCGAACACGCACGGTCCTGCTCTGTGGTGTCGAGTGTAGATTGAACAGGTCCGAACAAGTCTGTCGGATGCCGATTGTACAGGTCAAGCACCACTGGTGATAGCTTTCTACGACAAAATATATAGTTATGGCTTCATATTACTGCTTAATCGTGTAGATGTATCGACAATTTCCCGGTCGATACGAGCTGTAGGATGCGGTCGACCTTTGAATCTAGCCCAGAGACAGCACCAAGCTTGGTATCAAGATTCTGGATGTTTGAAACTAAGTCATCTAGTTTCTTCTCTGTCTCGTCGTTCCGCTTGCTCAAGGCGATAATTCTGTCCAGCTCAGAAGGCTCCTTCGGAATGACCACCCGGGCTTTACATTTCACCATAGGATGCGTGTAGAGGTGCTGAGTGCCTTTGTCGCCAGATGGAGGCACCGATGCTTCCGATGAAAGTCGGCATTCATCGCACTGGAGTGAATCGTCTGTCGGATTGTGTCAATTAGTTATGACTCAGTAGCCATTAGGAGTGAGCCTATCTTACCCGGATCGTGTCCACTGTATAACCCTGCGCGGTCTGAATAGGGCTTTCTGCAAGAGCGGCAAAGCAAGAGGGATTGTGAATCGCAAGAATCGCACAAGAAGTAGTCTAGGAAAACGCCGTTGAAATGTCGATTAGTGGGCCGCAACAGGATAAGCTCTGGTCTACTTACTTTCACAAGTAACGCAGAACCAGCACTCGTCTCGGGGACCGAACACAGCTGAGCATACAGAGCAACGACACTTCCGAACAGCAGCAAGAGGTGGCTCCAAAGAATTGAACTGCTTCGACTTGGATTGAGGTCCGCCGGATCGATCCATCGCCTCTGCGACGGCAGAGCTGAGCAGCCTTGTCCTTCCTCGCTCTAGAGACTTCTGCGCGAGTTCATAGATGGCAGGGAGTTGGATCCAGCTCGTTGGCATCCTCAGCTTCAGCAGGTCATGCGAGGGTAGATGAGACTGAAGCCCTTTGCTGCTAATCGTCTTCTGGAAACATTTCAGACTGCAGCAATCGACGGCTTGCGTCAGAAGACGCTTTGGTTCAACGCAATCTAAGCATATAAACCGACTGCCGCTGAAGTCGCAATCTCCGCATTCAGTGCAGATGCAATAGCTGATAGCTCGATGAGTTTTCGTCTCATGATAATCGAAGATATAAGCACCTGTGGTAGACGATGGATCTCGCTATGGTGCCCTTGGGGACGCCAGCTTCTCGACGAAGCCTTAAGACGTCCTTGTCAAGTACACGGAGGGGTTCCAGTTTCTTGATGGAGGGGGATCGGAAGCGACTCATTGCACCAGGATTGGCCAGCCGAGACATTGACCATAAGCCCGCATTGTCGTGGATGTGCTCAAACTGAGATAAGACGCAGTGAGCCACTGAAGCGGATAACATGGATATTGGCAACATGAATCTGCTTACTAGTCCGAAAGCGAACTCTCTGAATATTTTCTTAGAATCCGCTTCATGTCTCCCGATTGTCACTAGATACCTAGTTAGAAAGTTAGGATCTCAGAATCTAAGGCACTTGCCGTTAAGATCTTCAACACGGTTGTACATAGCAGTATGTAGCATTCTGACCGCGTTCCGAGCATCCATGAGCTTGTAATTCATATCAAGCTCTTTCTTGACCTGTGCTTTCTTCAGAATGTCTTCGTGATGTTTAAGTAGGCAATATAGAATGATCGGGAGATGCTGCACATTGCTGAATGAGCGTAAGCACTGAATGTGATCTGAAGTTCGCACCTGTTCGATTCTACCTGATCCTGCGATGGCCCGGAGTGTATCGGGAGCGTCGATGCAGTATGATAATTTGTGAAGATTTCCCTGTATCCTTGTCTCCTCTTTGATGATATACGGACGAAACTTATCCAGGGTTTCAGTCGACAGAGGCACAGGATCTCGCAGACCAAATGTCAGCTCCGCCATAATGAACTGGAGAACGGCCAAGTAGCGGTCCACGTATGGCTGATTCTCAGGGTGAATGTACGGGACCATGGCACACATCCGAGCCACCAAAGTGTGTATCTTGGCCCGGTACTCGTTTGCGGCAAGATGCCACCCTGATGCAAAAGTGGTCAGTTACACCCCATCACCGAACGAACTGTAATCCGCTCGTACCAATGGCCCAGTAAGCTGTCCATTGGGGAAGACTATAAAACCAGGTGAACGACGATGGCCACCTGACAGATCTGAGTCATACCTCCACCCAAGCTCAATAGGGCAGCCACCAGTAAACCGATTGATTTCACCAATGGTGATGTACCCTGACGAGTCCTCGTCCAGTGCCTCCGAGATAGGTTGGAGCCACGCTATGTCAATGTATTTGAACGCCCACAGCGCAGATGGGTCGAAGTTCGTGCTGTACTTCTCGCGAAAGTAATCTCGTAGGGTTGACACGAACCGATCTGTAGAGACATTCCACTTCCAGCGCTGCCGTCGCGAATCTCAGACCTGTATCCAGTATTTCTGTGAGCGATAGATCGTACCATTTCCCACCACATTTCGCGCAAAGTCTGTACGGCAAGACACAATAATCAACCATTGGAAATGGCATGAAATAGACACGATAACGTACCGCGTGCTTGACTTCATTATGGAGACCACTCTTCATGGCATCCAAAACATTCTTTTCAACCCGACTTATTCCGCTCATCAACGTCCTCTGCATGTCGTCGAGCTGACGGGAGAGCTCCTCTCCTGCGACCATGAACTTGCGCTGAAAGGACGCATTGTTCAATGATATCGATTGCTCTGGACTCAGATGATGGTCATCTGAAACACGCCGTGATTCCATTGCAAGTGGTTGAGACATCTCTTGGACCACCTTTGGTATGTTGTTACGCGCGTTACGACGCTCTTCCATTTGCGTCAAGACTGTGAACCGACCTTCGTAAGATGCAAGCCTAGAAGAACATGAGGACCACTCGCTGTCAGAAGATACTTTCGCCAAATTATATATAGCTGCTTGGTCACCTATGTTCCAGTCTGCTGGCAAGTAACCGGATGCTGAACACAATCATGTTAGAGAAGAGCGCGGTGAGACCCTAGGTTGCTCGAAACACTCACGCTTCTTGAATGTCTTGCGCAACATTCAGAGTCGCGAGATTGATAGCCTGGGCGAATTCGACTTGTCGGTCAGAGAACAACTTGATGAATCGCGCTAGGAGAGGTTTCCATTTGAGAGCGAAGAGCGTCCTGGTAGCCTTTCTTTGTTTCATGTACACGTCGCAAGTATTTGCACACTTCTGGATGTCTTCAGCGGTGGTTTTGCTCAATCTTTGCAATTTCAATATCACACTCTGAGCTTCCGCGTGTTTGTGGTTAAACCTCTTCAAACTGACGCGAGTTAAAGTGAGGGACATTCGCTGCTGCATCTTAAGCAACTCACGTAAACAGAATGGTCATCATATCTGTCATTGCGTCGTAGACCATTGCGATTTTCTGGCCGTTATCTCTACATGCAAGGTAGAATTCAAAGGCAATTTTGAACGCGACTACCGCGACTGTCCAGACGCGATCAGAACAGAAGAATTACGCAAGGACGTCGAAAACATACCTGAGATAAACGGGTGTATTCTTTGTATTTCGACCAAGATATTCGATATGAAAGGGAATTGATCTGCGAGATCTCCCGATTGAGACTGCAGCGAGCTAAGATTCACGGAGTCTAGAGCACCACGACCTGCAAAGGGATCTAATATAAACGGCAGAGTGCAAACATGGCTGACCAGCTTACCTGACTCCAACAAGTCATCTAGCGAGCCTAATCGCAATCCTTCTCCGTCGTCTGCGCCGCTTACATCCTACCATAGGATGAAAACCAGTACTCTGTGCTCGTGTCAAACAATACTCACCTCGTCACTGGGGTCATTGGGATCAGTCGAGGGTGGTGAATCCGAGGAAGCATGTGGCCGGCGATGCGGTTCCGCAATTTTTACTTTTCGTCCTTGAGGGCGCAGACGTTTCGCACGCGTGGTAGATTGGATTCCTCCTGTGCTGTACGACCTCTCGGCTAAGTGCGTTCTCAGACGAACACAATCTCACTGCGAAAATGATCGTCTTACCTGCTGCGGGAAGCTGTCTCGAAGATGGGGGTCTCTCAGAGGGCGGTCTCGCATACCCCTGTCTGCGACTTTAGCAAAGTCCCAACGTCATATATCTAAGCGCTAACGTACAGAGGGATGAAGAATATGATGACGGATACTTGGCTTTTGGCTCGGAGCCATTGGGCGACCATCTTCGACGGCGGGTGCCAGTGAGTAGCTTGGAGGTGATGAAGGCCACTCGGATTGATTCGGTGCAAGAGAATTCCTCTTCTTGTATTCCTCCCACTCTTGCGGATCTGGTGGCCCGGTGGGACGCCTCATTCTGTTGAAGGGGTAATCCCGGCCCGTCGGGGTGGGTGCTTGGATCATTCTCCGGGGGGTGCTCATGGCTGGGAGCTGCTGGTAGGAGTGAGCTCAAGCAATTGGCTTAAATAGAATGGCTGACGAGAAACTCCTGGACAGATGGCGCTCCATGTAGCGCAGATTCTGACTTGCTTCCTTCCCATGATGTTCAACGGCGTACAGATATGTGGCAGCCCCGGCGGCTCATACTGTATCATGTTTTTCGGAAAAAAACTTCTGTAATGTAAATGCATGATCAGCGAAACCCAGGCCTACGGTCAATCCCTGACTGGATTCTGCGCCGCGTATGGCATCCGCATATTCTCCGTTTGAACGTCTCGTTCCCTCGACTAAATACACTTGAGCGCGCGTCTTGACCGATTCTCAGTTGATTGCTGAGAGCTACTGCCGGAACTACTGCGACGCCGACTGGCCAGAGCTGTGCATACATATTTGGGACAAATGACAGCACGCTCAAACTGATGAGAACGGGATGACACTGACCTGAACCACGCTGATGAGCCCCGAAGTCGGTGATCGTGCTGGTCCGCTGGAGGCACGGATTAAGTGTTAAGTATGCAGCAAAATCGCCCAAAGCGCAACGAAATCGAGCAAATGGTACGCTATAGCGCAGCTATGCTTTTGAGCCGAAAGTCATACTTCCACTGCGCTGAATGTTGTCGAAAAACGAACGTCGTACTTTGCGGTGTCGGGTGATCTCTCTCAGTCCTGCATCAGCGTCAAAGTCATGGCCATGGAAGATTCAGTGTATCGGGAATACCTCGAGGTGATGTGTACCGTACCGTAGATATCGCGAACGCAACATGGGAGGAGAAGTCCCCAACAACGTAGAGAAGATGATGGTGCACAGTACTGTAGCATGTCGGAGAACCAACTGACACCGAATAGAGTTTAAGCGCCAGAGCTCGGCAATATCCGTGTTCACGCTTTGCTCTGAGGTGGCAATGCTCTCGACTTCGCCTTCATCCTTCAACCTTCAACATGACAACAGTTTTCATTGAAGGTGGTTTCGCGGCCATCTTCCTGACATGCTGAAAGTACGATTCACTCTTTGACCCGGTATGTTTCTCACGAAATCTTTACTTCAAATAAACTGACCACAGTGATATCAACAAAGGTTCGGAATGGTGCAGTCTCCAGAGTCCAAATGACAACTTCGTCAGGTGGACGTCGTTTCATTGGCGCTCGCAACTACCAGTTACACCCCCAGGTCTTTCCTGTGAAAACATACGCGTCTCAGAAGCAACAAGAACCGAGGCACGAGGATGCAATCTGACCATTCTTGTGTCTCTGTGGTCTGTGCAGACATCCTTGGCGCTTCAAAGGGCGTCTGGTTTCTGTCTTCGACAGGACCATGGATCGCTATTCACCTATATGTGGCAACGGGGCGACCACAGACAAGGTTCTCGATAAGATAGTATGATTCGCTCTCTGGACTGTATTGAAGTTCCATGCTAAGATTAGGTCACAACAGCGCTGTCTGTCGTGCAATCCTTCCCTGCAAGGGCTTTAGGTTTGCACGCCATGGTTCCAGCCGTAGACGACTAGTTTGCGCTTATATACGCTTGGAAAGAACTCTGCAGATGCTTAGGCCATCCTCTTTCTTTGTACGAGCATGGACTACACCCCACAATTTCCTGTTCCTATGCACGCGGCGATGGCCACAGAGGCGACGTCAGTGACTCGTTCATTCCGCTTCGTTTTGGCTGATCTATGAATTCGCAGCGGTACGTCGCTTCTGGAAGAGCCTCCTTACGTAGACTCTCAGACACCACCTTTGGACCTCCCTGAACTCAAGAAGCAGCGAGAAGTCTCTGGTGCATTCTCAGTGAGTATCCCAGTGGTACCGGTCTTACGAACAATAACGTGACTTGATAGCAGGCATCGGATGACGAGAAATTCCCCGTTGAAGGTGCTCAGCCAGCCACGATTCCCGTCTCAGGAGAAGAAGTAGCCAGAAAGAAGCGAGAAGAGGACAAGGAAGAGGAAGAACAGACTGCGGCACAGAGTCAAAGTGACCTGGTACGTCATTGAGTAAGCTTAACGTGGCAAACTCATTGATGTCTGTCGATAGCTACTGGATATCGCGATGACCACCGCGTTTGCGAGTTTACTGTGAGCATGGTTCATTGTCTTTAGTCGAGATCGTATATTTATCGCAGCTCCTACAGGAATGGTACACCAATTCAGGATGCGAGGGTGCGTTCAACCATCCTCAACGGATGCAACACACTGATATGCCTCACCGTGACGCTCTGCAGAGCTTGGCGTCTTTCCTTTGCATTTTCTTCCAGGTGTGGTGGGTCTGGGCTAGCCACGTTGCCTACAACGCTCGCTTCAGGGAGTACGACTGGCCCCATCGGGTGTTCCTCTTCTTCCAACTGCTTGTCTTCTGCGCATTCGCCGCTTTCACCAACAATTTCGACATCGAGAATGGCATTGTGGACGATGCTACCACTCAGCAGAAACTGGCAATGCTGCGAGCCGACCAGGGCTGGTCAAACTCCACCATCATGGCTCAGGCTTTTACCGAAGATCGAGCACCAGTCTTGAATATCAGAGGCCTCTCCATGACCATGGCTTTCAGCAGGGTATTGTTACTCGCCCAGTATCTGTATGGTGCGTCGCGCCTCTGTGAAGCTTTTTTCAATTGCTGACGAATTTACAGCCTGGGGGGTCAAAGAGAAAAGCTCGAAAAACTGGAGCCTCTTCTTCATCCAATGTAGCACACTTATGGTTTCCATTGGGTGTTATCTAGCTTCTTTCTTCGTCATTGGAAGTAATCCGGGCATTACAGAGCAGATCGCCAAGCTTCCGCTCTGGTTCGTCCCCATCGTCTTGGAGATCATCTCCCACTTTGTGGTGTCCTTCCTCGCCAAAGCCGGCAATCAGATGTACGTCCGTTACGACGCAAAAATGTTCAACGCCAGGGCCGCGACAGTCTTCATCATCATACTCGGCGGAGGGCTCGACAATCTGACGCAGGGGTTTCACTTCATGGTGGGCAATCTCTCGTTCGGCGTCCACCGAATTGGAGTCATCTTCTGCTCTTGCATCGTCTTCATCCTACTCTTCACCCTTCACTTCACCGTCATTCCAGCCAAGAATCGAGACGACATTCGGGACAAGAACACCAAGAGAAAGAGGGACTTAGGGCTCTTCTTCTTCGAGTTTTTTTACTTGTGCGCGGTGGTGATCACGTTGCAAGGAATCGCCGCCATGTTGCAAGTCGGGGTGCGAGTGCTTCCTCTTTATTCGTCATGTTATTGCTGATATAGATTCTTAGAATGTTGGCGATAGCATGCAAAGCGCATTCCAGTTCTTGCGAGAAAGCGAGAACGTCCTCAATTCAACTGGATTCGCGAAACAGCTGACTTCAGATATATACGATGCCAACACTGTCCACCGGCTTCAGACCGACGGGTATGATGTCGACGAACTCCTCGTCCCAATTAACAACTTTATTCCTCCGGGTCCTGATCCCGACGCCACTACTGCGTATGAAGTCCTACTCGTCGTCGATATGAATATTCTAGGCGGCGGACTGCAAGTCATCAATGCTCTACCTCAGGACTCGGCGAATCTCATTCGCAACGAAATTCTGGCTTTTGTTGATGCCAACTTCACCGACGTCAATAGGGCACGCTTCATTGACGTGGCAGAAATGACCATCACCGCCTACGCGACCCCCGCGCTGTGGTTTTCGTCGGCCGGCGGCGCTGTCTTACTGCTACTTGGAGCTACGACACTAATAGATCGCTGGGGAGATAGTAGGTGTCTTCATTATGCTGTCTCCGGCGCCCTCCCTTACTGAGCTCCACTCAGTGCACCTTTATGTTTGGATTCAAGTCGCGTCGAGGTTCGTCGTCGGCATACTTCTCATCATTCTCGTCAGTCTGGACAAAGATGCATCCACCGTGTTCCTCGACAAAAATTATCAATACACGGGCTCGAGAATCTGGCGATTCGCCACAGAGAGCTGGATGTAGGTCTTGTCAATCTGCTGCTTTTGAGTACACCTGACATGATATTATGTAGTCTCCCCGCCTACGCGTTGGTGCTCCTGCTCGAACAACTATGGGAATATGTACGTGTCAGAGTGTTCCTTTGCGATAACTGCAACTGAAACACCGTAGCTTTGGGTCTACCTGGCTCGTAAAAAATATGACCTTCCGAAGAACCGATTTCGTATTGTTCGAGGCTCTGACGTGGAGCTCGGTGTTCAGTAATGGTCCGCAGTTCATGCTGTACGATATGCAGGTTAGAGTACTATGATGTAACAACAGATATTTCTATTCTTCCCGCAGTACAATACATTGCAGCGACTTCTTCACATTCGGCATACACCATTCTGCGCTCTTCTCGACTGCCTAAGTACATGGATAGGGCGAGCGTGGCTCAATCATCTTTGACCCGCTCGAACTGAAACACGTCGCTGGGAAGAAACTGGGGCGGCTCGCTCCGAGTGGAGACCAACGGCTTCACAGCAATCTGTGTTACAGCTAGCGTGAATTTGGTCTGCCTCAGAGGTAACACGAACTTACGTGGATGCCAAAAACGCCAGTCGGAACGTCGTCGGTGCTCCATCCAACCTTTTCGCCGCCAGGCAAGGTCGTCTCGACACTTTTTCAAAAACATCAGCGCGTGCCGCACCACTACGACTTCTGCAGGGAGACTTACATGTACCCGTACCTGCCCGTGGTGGTGTCGACCTCTCGGATAGTCCAGTCGACGGGACGGGCATTCTCGTCGAGAGGACCGTTGAGGAACGCGTAGAGTGTGCGGGTACCATCACGTTCCCAGTACCCGGTTGGGGATCCGAGGGCAGAGAGGACGTATTTGCCTTCGCTGGTCTTATCAACCCTCCACTAACAGCGACCAAGAGTGTCAGTTGACGGACTCTGAGATGAGCGGGAGAAATTCACCTTGCCAGTGGGCTGCACGCCGACAGGGAGCACGAACACCGGCTTAGGGAGACCACTGCGATCTTCGATACGAGCGCGAGAGACGAAGCCCTCGTGCTGGTGGTTGATGATAATGTAGGTGCCGCTTTCGAGAGACATGGCAGGTGTTTCTTCAAACTCGTAGTAGCTACGAAGGAGAGGGCGTCGATGGTAGAGGATTGGGTTAATTCAGCACGGAAATGCAGGACATTTTATACTCTTCCAGAGCGACCACTGAAGCCGCAGAAGGGTCACATCATTGCATGATTGACTCTGAGCTGATGTTTTCCGTGGTTGAGAGCTGGAACCGATATTGCCAAAAGTAAGACGTCTTTCGCATTGTTCTCCCCTGAAACGTCACCAGTCGTATAGGAGCACGGTTTACGTGCTGTTCTTGACGTTCGAACGTTTAGTTTTCAATGCATAATGGAGTCTAGGCATACGGCAGCGCACTCAGCTGACCTGTGTGCGACGAGACCTTGGAAACGGCCAGTGGTGGAGTGAGCCGCTTCCCTGACCTGCCATTGTCGAAGCGGTCAACTTCGACGAAATGGCCAACAAAATATCAACGACGCATGATGTATACGCAGTGTGTGGTACACGTTTGTGAGACGGGGCGACCAGATGACGAGACAAATGAGTGCATTGGGAGGCCGATGTACCCATTACAGGTTGGTGGTATAGATGAGTGCGTGGCGCACAGTATTGCTCTGTATGACGACATTTATATGGACTATCGAACGAATACGCCGCTATTAGCGGCTGGTGGATGGAATCAGCTTCGTCACAGAGCAGAACCGCCCGAAGACTCACAGCTAAGACTGCTTCATCTCCAGTCACTTTCGAAGAGACAGTGGTCACCGTCAACATTCATCCGTGAAGAGATGGTCGTGATTTTGAATCGCGAGCACGTGCAGTTCCAGGAGCCGAAGAGAATGCCAGTCAACCATGCCGATGAATGAGAACGTTCGCTGTCCTGACGAGAAGACCGTTCGTATACAGAACATGTCGAGCTTGTATAGCAATGGGTTCACTGCAAAAGCGAAGATCCATGAATCAAAGGTTGAGATCGGATACAAACATAAGTAACTGAAACTTCCTGATGGTTAAAACCATTCCCGTTGTGACTGCTGCAACCCCGTGGAGTGGAGACTTCGTAAACCTCCGGCAAGACGTCTACAATTGTCGAGATTGGTACCTATGGGGCGACGGAAAAATTCCACATCCGAGGCAAACGGCTGGAGTTACGACAACCAGAAAGGCAGCACGGGGACGCTATGGGACAAGGGAAGAAGAGAGCTTGGCAATGATAACATTTCAGATGGAAGGCTTGCTCGACATGCCAGAGTTCTCGTGAGCGGATCTAACGCTTTTGAGGGTTGTGGCGATTTGCAGTTCGTCATCCTAGCTGCTGCACTATGTAATCATCTGAGATGACTTCGCTTCCGGGGCAATTCTTGAGGAACACAAGAGGAAATCACTCGTGCGACGGACGTCCTCTTCAGACGGAGAATCCAAGCTTGAAATGGTATAAGTCGTACATGACGACCAGTATGCCAAAAGAACACAAAGGGCAGTGCATATTTATGCCACAAGCTATGTACTCGCAATCAGCGATGATGCAAACCGAGAAGGAAGATGAACACACCTGTGAAACCTCTGGAAATGAACCACGCCCCTCTCATGGCCCTCGCCAACTTGCGTCTAGGTCTCTCGGGCGAACATTGGGTGGTCTCCTACAACGACACTTGTGAATAGTCACACAGTTCCAGTCGTAGCCTAGGACGCGTACAAGTCGGAGTGGCATACGACGAAAATCCGATTTTACGAATTCAATCTCCGCCTCTTCTCTCGCAGTGTTCGATTTGATGTCCGATAGGCGCGATGAGCTCGCACGACGCGCGGGTCAAGGCGAGTCTGACTCTCATGAGCAACGTGCATATGATTCTACGAAAGGTAGACAAGGCATTGCAATCGGTTGAGCTTTAAGGGAGCTTAGTACCCATCGTGTTGAAGCAGTGTGCCACGTCACAGAATGTGAACAAACATACATGTACTATACGCGCTCGGGACATGCGAGACGTTCAAGTTGTAAAGCAAATATGGACACGCCGCGATCCCGAATGCACTGTGCCATACAGTACTTATTCACAAAGTCCAAGTGTATAACCCACAATGTAGATCACACCCAGAGAAAAATCTACAATACACGTCTTATCCAAGAGAAAATCATGACGTCAAGAGGACAGAAGGAAGGATGACAGGAAGGAGCGGTGGGGGTGAGGAAGGTAAGAGCGAAAAGATGGAGTTGCCGGTACAAGAGGAAAGGGGAACATATCGATGTGAAATGATCAAGAACAGGTGAAAAGCTTAAAATGAGTGGTAGTATGTGTAAGATATGAACGGCAAACAAAACAAAACCCGAGCTCGGAGGTGAGGGACCGTCCAACCCGCATCCCGAAGCTTCAACCCACAGGCACAGCTTCCATCTCATCTGGGATGGGTCGTGATACCAAAACTTGCATCCTGGATCAAGCAGAACCGCCAAGAAGCATCGCTGTCAAGCAGACGAAAGCCTCGACACAATCAAGGCCAACGCCAACACTACGCCCCACCGCCACTTCTCCCAGATCAACTGCCGCCACACACTCGACCATCCACCACCTCCTGCCCCCTCACGTCCTGGCGTCCTTGCAACTTCATTAGGTCCTGGCGTAGATGGTGTATGAGATGGAGTTACTTGGCCTGAGGTTGGAGGCGTGGGTGTGGGAGAGGCGGTGGTGGGTGTGGCGTTGGTCGTAGCAGGGGTGGATGGAAGTGAAGGGGTAGATGTTGGGCCGGTGACTTTGGACGAGCCGCCGTTCTCCTTCTCGGCCATGTTTGGAACGGGTCGTGCGGTTGGTGAGCAGAACTGTTGGAAGTTTGAGAATACAATCATCAGCACGGCCATTCGACGCTCGATGCGGAAGACGCAAGAACACCGGGCGAGAGTCGCCGAGGCACGCTCATTTGCGCGAACAGCAGCTCACACCCAGCGCTTTGTACGGACGTGGATAAAGAAGTGAAGAAAGGCGGGACTCACGTCTGGGAAAGCCTCCTTAAATCGGCGCTGCTCTAGATTCCAAGTATGACTTCTTGCAGCATACGCGCGCTTGTCCGAATCAGAGGTGGTAACAGACCCTGTAGTCATCTCATCGCTGAGCATGAAAGACAAGAGGCCGGTCAAGCTGTGTAGAATCAGTCATCAGTTTTCGGTATCAACTATTTGAATATAGAGGAGGATGGAACCCGGCGGTAGACCACCGCGGATCTCTGAGATGGAAGCTTGTCAACACGAACGGGAATCACGTACATTGTTGCAACACTCCAGGCGGGATTCCACTGCGAACGGAGTATGATGAGCCACCCGTCATGACCATCGCGTTACGACTAGACCAGAAAGACTCACTGAACCAGGGTGAAAGTCCGACATTGAAAAGCAGATCTTTCTATCTGGTTGAAACCGTCCAGAGGGCGTCAGCATCTGTGGAGAAGGGTGGGCATCAGTTGAGGCCAAACAACAGTACGGGCATCATCGAGGTGACGGCATTCTGACAAGGCACACGGACGACGGTGGTGGGAAGAGCGGGGAGACAGCGAACCTTGATGCCTGGTGGCTTGAATGGGTATTCCGGTGGGAAGAGGAGGACACCATGATACTCGCCGCCAGCAAAGGGTGAGTCGGGTGGGCCACGCTGGGTGAAGACGGGAATGATCAGGATTTCTTTGAAGCTTCATGAGAGGGATTTGGAGGCTCACAATGATGTAGTTCCCTGAGCGCAATCCGTCAGGCTGTATCGACACCTATCCAGAATACTGGGAACTCACAGGTGAGGATGTTCTTCTCGTCCGGAACGGCCCAAACAAACGGTGGTGGCTCCTTCTGCATCGCAACGTATTCCTTATTCAGCTGAACGTCTTGGAGGTTAGCGAGTGTTGATTCCAAAGACAAGGTTTCGACGTACGCGTTTATGAGCAGCTTTGGAAGCCATGCTAGAGGAGATTGACGGGTATGAGGGTAGGTCGATGAAGAAAGGTCTGTGAAGAAGGACAAGGTGGTGGTGGGACCTCCGCGACCGTTCCTGTGCGACTCCTTTCGGCCATCGGCGTCTCTACACGTGACACTACATGCCTTTTCGAGAACACACGTGACGCTATACTTGCAAGGCCCACTGTTTGAACTTGGGTAGGGGCAACGCCCCCTCGGAAAACGCCGAAAACGTCCGAGCGCTTTACACGACGCGAGGCTCTGAGAATGGGAGCACTTGTCGAGCAGGCTTAATGTACTCAATTTTGGGCCATTCGTCTAAAATTTTGTATGTACGGCCTCGTAGGATGCTATACTATAAGTTCTTCCGGTCAGATTTTTTATTTAGCTGCTGTATGTTCTCTTATACTTGCGTGTGTTCACTTGTATCTTTGACGCTAATAAACAATGGTTATACACCAAAAATAAAAAATTGGACCGGAAGAACCTCTGAAGGGACATTTACAGAGAAGATTCCGCTTTATTTGAAGTTTGTACGTTGCGAAACCAGTGCACTAGCCACCTGTGTTTGTGCGCCCTTCGAACGTAGAGACCTGCCCAAAAAGGCAGCTACTCGTTCGCAACGCTCGCTCGAGGCGGGCGCTCCACTCCTCTCTCATCTCTCTCTCGTTCTCCCCGCCTCTTTCTTGACTCGTTCACTTACAGCTTGAGGAACGAATCAATTTCTTACGTCCTAGAATGTTCTTTGTATGTCTTCCTGCCATTATCATACTGCGCAGTACATCATCCGCCCATTAAAGCACTCACAGTGACACAGTACCTTATTACACCCCCTCCCCCCCACCAGGGCCTTGAACGTGAATGTGGGCAAGAAATGCATGTCACCGGTGGGTAAATAGATGCACTTTGAGATGATTATGTATGTGACTCCGTCCAATCCGTCTATGAGTGAAGCTTCTGAGACTCTAGAGTTCCCAGTGCCTTGGCTTGAGCCTAGTAAGAGGTATTCACGTTCGTGAAACTCAAGGACTCGTCCAACGCCGGTCGAGTGCACTCGAAACTACCACCTCAAGTAAGTTCTTATGTTGCAGCATGATGCAACTGGTTGAGGATGCGGGAACCCATTGAGGAGGAGCCGGCATAGCTGACTCGGACTGCAGTACTCGGTTCAGATAAGTTCAGGTCGGGAAAAGCTTGTACATCGAGGATACGACATGCAACGTCAGTCTTAGCCTTGATATGACCACTGCAATCAGTTTTTGACGCGGTATTCGCAACGACAATGAGAATCACACATATACCAGTCTCGAAGGGCAGCTGTAGTCAGGATGCCAATGAGATTCAAGTGTTCTACAATTAATTCACGCGCTCAGAGCCATGTATCTGCTACATACGGAATTCTCAGACGTATTGAAAGGAAACTGAGTAGTTGTTTGTGGTGTATAGTACCTATGTCTGCTAACATAACGTTGTACATTTGTACTACCACTTTCCGACGCGAGTGTCTAAGCGCCCTCTGCCAAATCGAACAAGCGCCTTGGACGCGTTTCGATCCGGCGTTGCCCCTACCCACGAGGAGAACAATGCAAAGTGATTTGAGCACCAAGAGAGATCGAGACAGTAAATTGACGTCATTGATGCAACTGAACTAGTGTTGTTACGGCTCCGGCCGGCTCAAAAGCCGCGGCTC
>RWJN01000490.1:0-13521 GCA_004332605.1 Steccherinum ochraceum
GACGCCGGAGGAGGACGCCGGCCCAAGTGCGCGTCTGTGGCGGTGCCTGCCGACGCCCACGTCTACCACCAACCCCCGTGTCCTTCTCGACGTCCCCCATCTGTCTCTCCCCTTCCTCCACTGTCGTCGTCGCCACCTCCTGCCCTCCTCGTCGCCCTTCCTTCATCTCTCGCTGTCTCCTATCCCCCACCGTGTGCAGGAACGCCGGGTCGACGCGTTCTCTCGACGCGGCTTGTCCTCCCCGACGTCCCGGGGTCGCCCTTGCCGTACATCACGCGTTTGCCATCACCCAACTCCGCGAATCCGGGGTAACGCCCTCTGGTCTTGGCGTAATGCCAAATCTTATCTCCAACGTCCTGATCCGCTTCTCTTCTCTCCTCCGCTTCCCGACACTCCTGCATCTCATGACTCTGTCGCCACTCCACCACCATACCATGTAGCTACGGTCGGTTCTCCACTTCGTCTTTCGCGTTCTCCACGCTGATCTCGTTTCCAGCTCGTCGTTTGTTCGCAATAAAACATATTCCTGTCGTCGTATCATGTTCGTATGCTGTGCTTGCCCGGGCTCAATACCCCGGTCCAACCTACCTTACGGCACCGACGCTTCTCTCTCTCATACTACCGCTGTACCTTCGTCGAGCGCGTCGATGGTATCCCTGGATGGCGACAAAGTCCCTGGTTGGTCTGTCCAACAGATACTGTTCACAGAACCTAGGATTGTGTCCTCGAGAGGGTCCATCTACAAATTTGCTCGCTCACGCATATTCTTTGGCTTCAAACCCCACGTCCCGAACCCCATCGCCCATCGTTCCGTTCACCCAGCTCCCTTCGTTCTCGTTCTCACAAGCCATCCCAACACGACGTCGCCAGAACCATCAGATCGACGACCAACCCCGTACAACACACTAGTAGTGAGCGCCCTCCTTCACGCATATGCCCACTGGCATGTCCCCATTGTCCGCCCTGTCAATCACTGATGGACAACAGCTTACAGGGATAAATGACTCACCAGAAGCTTCTACTTACCGTGACGGTTTCGTGGTTTCGTGATTGTTTGACAGGGCTCTCATAACGACGCGTATGGCAAGGTTTCGTAACCCTGGGATCAAGGATTGAGTCGCGGGGCGGGCGCGCACGTGGTTATCAGTATAGGGTGGATAGGGCGGATGCCGGATGGGTGGTGTTGTCCTCGAAATTCGAATCTCCTGGATGCGAGGGTATGGATGTCGATGTCAGTATGTTGTGCTTGGGTATCTTCTTGGTTTCTCTTGGTGAGTTCCGGATTGTTCAGATCGATCTCTTTGTGCCTGGACCTTACTGATGTCTCGTTGTAGATGAGATGCACGTGAAAGACGTCGTTTACCTGTCTAGCTGTTGTTTCTGCCACTGAAGGCAAGTTGTCGGAAGGACAGACGCGTCGCAGCTGCAGGTAAATTCTCCGGTCTACGTGACTTTATGAGTGAGGTGTTGAAAGTCCATATCACAGGTGCTCGTTCTGCGTGGTCCTGCAACGTGTTGGTCTTGCTCACGAGCTCACGCGTCCTGCATGTCCACTAAGTGCATAAATGCGTCGGTTAGAGCGTTCTTCCATTCCGGCGTTCGTTCAACACCTCTGCGTACGTGCGTTGTATGTCGATGAGCGCGTTCCTTTGTGTTTAGCGAGGGCGGAAACGACTGGTCTTTCATTCGTATACCATCTAGGTGAATCGATTTGACCATAATTTCCGCCCCAGGCTCTACTGGCCATGACTGTGATGCATGCTAGATGCGCGTGGTCGTAGGTACTCGCACCCGCCACCTGTTGCTCTCCGACGCAGACTATAACCTTCAACGCACTATTCGGACTCGGACTCATCCCCCTCTCCCAACTGAATGACGTTCCGCAGAACCTACCGACCCCGACACGGGTGAGTTGCCCAATAACCATCTTTCCTGCAAGCTGGCTGACCTTCGGAATGCAGGATAGCTTCGGCACTGGCAGAGGGTATCCGACAAGCCACACCCGTCAACACCAAAGATCAGGCGATCGAGTTGTCGGTGGAGGCGGTTTATGATCTCGTCAAGGCTGATCTGGAGAAGGATGACGAGTTTGAGCAGGGTGTGGGGGTGGGGTATGTTGAATGGCGGGATGTGAGTGCGGTGCATGTTTGATTTCGGGGAATGGATGTTTGTGCTGATTTCGTCTCGTCGGATTTAGTGGAGTGAAGCTCTGAGCGAGGTACGTGCTGAACGTTTCTCATGCGTATTGACCTCATGTATCTTGAAATTGTCATCAGTTCTTCATCCGCTCTCAAAGACTTGCCATGGACGCAGACACTGCCATGACTGCTCGTGCGTGACTGGGCCTTCTTGAACCGTTTATCTCTTGCTCATCAGATGACCTGCAGTGATGAATCGCAGAGATCGAGACACGACGGACCCACGAGATGGTCAACGGTACGACGTCGTCCCTCTACTTATACTGTCGCAATCGCCCGGTTGTTCATGTTCATTCCGCAGACTCATCAACGAATGTGCGCGCATCGTGGCTATCCTGCAACGATACAATACTCGCAACGCTTCACAGACTGCTACGCAGAGCTCGGCGCTTGGAGCCTCTGAGGATAATCCGCTGAAAAGTCTGCTTGGGACGTACGAGTCTGTAAGTTCTTCATCTTGTTGAACGCTTCTGAGATTCGCTGACAGCTGAAGTATATCCCAGACCTACTCGGCGTTGACAGCTATAGATTCAGCACGTATGCCCAACTTGAGTCAACGAAGGACGCTACGAGCTCTACGCGCTCTCAGCGCCACTGGATCTATCAAAGTCGTCACCAGTGTCTTTCTGAACGCGACTCACCTTCGTGGGTCAAATTTGGCTGCAACGAAGGAGTTGGCGTTTCAGTGTTGTCGAGTACGGTCGGTACGGCAGGCGATGTTGAAGTTGGCTGCGTCTCAGCGACATACGTGGGGAGAGGAGGATCTGTGGGGGTACTTGCTTACGGTCTTCCAAGACGTAAGTCATACTTCAACTAGCCAGGTGTTCACTTGTACTCATTTCACATCGACGGATTCAGGATCTCACTACGGAGAGATGGCCTTACGCAGGTCCCGACGCCGTCATTACCAGACCAACTCCCACCCTCAAAGCAGAAGTCCACACCCTTCTGCGCACGGTCCAGCAGGCCAACGCGCTCCCCAGCACCTACCGCCTCTCCGACCTCGAAGTCGACTTCTCAAACCAGCCAGCCGCCCTAGGCGCGTTCGGGACGATCTACCGCGGGACATGGCTCCGCCGACACAGTGTTGCAGTCAAAGTCGTCCACGGCGTACATGCAGACGTAGATGCCCCAGTCGTTTCTGCTGATGGTTCTCGGACGCTCATTCCGTGTGTCCGCGAGATTATCTTGTGGTATCAGCTGGATCACCCGCACGTTCATCCTTTGCTTGGCGTGAATACGATGATGTTTGAGAGTTCGGTTGCGTTGGTGTCGAGATGGGAGGCGAAGGGAGATGTGAACGCTGCTATTCGGTCACTGGATATCCAGCGATTGGACGCTGTTAGGCCGCAATGGGTTGGTCATCTACGTCTTTCTTCTCCATCATCACACTCACAATTTGTGGCAGATCGCAGGGATTGCCGATGGTCTTCACTACCTCCACAGCAAAGGCATCGTCCACGGAGATTTGCGTGGTGCCAACATCCTCGTCGACGAGAACTTGCAAGTCCGCCTCACTGACTTCGGCTTGGCAGTCCTAGGGAGTGCTAGCGCGCAAACGAACGGAACTGTCGGAGGCGTCATCCCGGCGCAGTGGCAAGCCACCGAGTTGTTCCTCAATCAGAGAGTGCCGACGTTTGAATGTGATGTGTTCAGCTTTGGTCGGACGTGTGTGGAGGTATGCAGGCACCTTGTAAACCCGCTAGCTCAGCTAACTAACGGTGATCTGGTATGACAGATCTTCAAGGCTGCGAGTCCATTCGGTACTCTTTCCAGCATGCAAGTACTAGGAAAAGTCATTCGAGGAGAACATCCCAATCGACCTATATCCGACGCTGCAATCAAATCTGAAGCTATCCCGGATAGTCTCTGGGACGTCGTTCTCAGATGTTGGGAGGTAAAGCCAGAAGATAGACCTGACATGAGGACCATCTCGTCGCAAGTACAAGCAGCGATGAAGATCTTAAAGAAGACCAAAGTTCTGCCCCAAGCACCTCCGGCAGACAAACCGGTGCCACCTGGGAAGGCAGTCGTCATGGGTCCACTGCCGCCTTCTTTGGAGGAAGACATACGAGCGTATCGTGAGAGGACAATACATGAGCTCGATGAGAAAGGCGAGGCGACGGCGAAACCTGCAGAGGAAGAGTCTCCGCTGCCACCTGGGAAGGAAAAGGAGACCGCACACGGGCAGAAGAAGGAGAAGCCGATGCGCGGTTGCTCGCTGTTGGCCTTCGGGCAGATTGCGTCGCTCTTCAAGCGTTGCTTTTCTTGGCGATAATGTACTTGTTTCTGTACTTGGTGGCTGCTATTATACTCACGTTGCCTGTTGGTCCGACGTCTTCAGTAGAATATAGGTGGTGTCTTCTCATTGAATGTTGCTTCTTTTCCTGCTCGATGTAGACGCGATGCGCACTTCAGTAATATCTGGGATGATGAGATCATGCAAATTGCAGTTCTCAGATCTCATTCCGACGTGAACCTGAACATACTGTACAAACAGCACGTGAATATTTTACGACAGAACCATTATACCAATCTCAGCTACCACTTCCGGTGCCGAAGGGCGGCCTGCGGGATTGACCGACCAGCACCGGAGAAGCAGGTCCCAGAACTGGTCTGAGATAGGTTGTGATGCCAGTCGTACCATAGATCCACTATCGTCAAGCACGGGTTCTGCGTCGATGGGGCGAGCAGGATGTTCTCCGGCGAGGATCTTCTGAAACCCTTGCAGATCGTTCAAATCCACGAAAGGCTTTGCGCCACTGTATAACTGTTCACAGAGCGTCAGCCTCCGGTGGGCAAAGGCAAAAGAAACCACCATCGTACTTCAACGCACGTCCTCCCGAAGCTGAACACGTCACATGCGAACGTTGGCCGCGAGCAAGTCTCCTCGAGAAGCTCAGGAGCGGCCCATGCGAGTGGGATGAGACCACCGGCACTACCGTTCGTCAATGTGCTGGCGTCCACTAGCGTGGTGAGACCAAAGTCCGTCAAACGCGCGTGCCATGCGTCGTCAACGAGGACATTGTCTCCTCGTAGGTCGCCATGCACCACACCACGACTGTGAAGATAGGCGAGACCTGCAGCTATCTCTTGAACCTATCATAGATGAGGTCTGAGACCAAGAGTTGGAGGTGAGAAAATGAATAACATACCCATTGAGGACGGTACGCTGCGACGTTGGAAAGCTCCAGACGCAGAGAAGCTTCCTTGACGTTGCCATGAGGCTGCCACTTCGACACCATGGCTAGTCGGCCAGCAAAGCTGACTTCGTCCACCCCAAAGAACTCTTGTACGTTCGGATGCTTGATATGCCGCCATATCACCACTTCGCGCACAAGGTGAGGGTCCACCTGTGAGGAAGAGCTGGACGACGTCAAGAGATCCTTCCCGAACACACGCAGGACCTTGAGTGCTACATCCTGTCCCTGCCACGTTGCTTTATAGACGTCGCCAAACCCGCCGGATTGACGAGGACTGGCGTTGGACGTTCGGAAGACGTCCACAAGGTAGTATGAAGACGGAAGAGAGCGTAACGTCCGGGATAATGATAATAGCGATGCGAAAAGATCTTCCTCTTTGACGACATCTTCTGACAAAGTACTTATGTCCGCTTTGCTGAGAGCCTTCAACAGGTGAAAGGTCACCGAGTGCGTCTTTAGGGAAGATGCGATAACGCGTACCTGATGCAGGATTTCTAAGAAGTCTCTCGACAGCTCGTGTGATTCTGCAGGAGAGGATGGCTGCTCCAGACTGAGTTGCCGGTACAGTAACGTCCTCCGAGCAGAGGTGTACCTGCATAACTCAAAGTCCATGCTCTTTACAAATATGTCGAGTGCGCTTCGCTGTCCTGGATTTGCATACTGGATCCCGCTGAAGTTGCGCAGTAATGCGGTTGACAGTGAAAGGATGAGGGTATGGGCGATTTCTCGGAGCTCTTGAACCGGAGTCTTGACATGAATCGAGTGTGTCTGGGAGTAAGCCGTTGCAAGTGTCAGCTGGGTACCGAAGACAATGAGATGAACGGACCTCTTTCCCATTGATTCCTGCGTTGATTGCACCCTCCTGCATCTGCCCGTCAAACAGGCCCGATGAAGCTGTCGTGATACCGAGAAGATCCACAATCTGACCACTTCTCGTCAGTTCATAGGTAGCACTCGATACGGCGGAAGGTACTCACGCGCCCAAGGAGAGCCGGTAGTGGCCGTATACCAGAGATCGTGTCCGAAGAGTACGAGGAAAAGCAGCCACGTAAAGACCATCTGCGATATTGACGACAGAGTACGGCCAGGTGTTTGAAATTTGTATCAACTTCATGGCGTAATGCAGCAGTCCGCACTTTTATCTCATCGAGCTTCGTCATCCAATGAGTATCCCTCGACACACCTTGATACGAAATTGTCACTCACCTCGGACATTGACGCCTCAGCAGATTCTTGACATCGTCCGTGGAGTTCGGTGATGATACTGTCAACTTGAAGCAACATGGCTTGAGCGTCCTGCTGGGGTCGATCAAGAGGGCGTAATTATGGACAGCAAAGTACGCACTTTCCAAGCAGCTCTGAACTTGTCCTCAGCAGGACCACTCTGAGCCCTTCGATGGAACAGCCTGCGAAGAGTCTTCATGAACGGCGGGCGTAGGTCTGCGCGGATCCACGCGTCCTCCGACGTCTCAAGGAGGCAACACATGGCGTTGAGAACATCGGATGCTTCTTGGCTGTTGTCGACACAATCTCTAGATGGGTTTGATTGTTCCATTCAAGACAGGTGGTCGGTAGCACAGAGAGACGAGGAATCAACCAGACGCGCTCCTTGGGAGTAGTTGAATCGACATGCGGGTGCAACGAGGTGCCTTCCCGGCAAGCTGAAATTATGAAGGTCTCAGCATAGAGTGTCTCTCGCATACTCTCATGCGGACGTTTCGACCCAGTCGAGTTCTGAAGACCGATCAAGTGGGTATGAGGCGTACCATCGTGCGATTTCCATCCACCATCGAGTCCAAGCACCGTCTCCCATCTCCTGCAACCTCGCGGTCTGAATCACTTACACCAAATCCACTATCATTTTCCTCTCGGAGCTGTCGGCTCAACATCTCTCCCGAGCTTTCTACGATAGAACTATTGTGGAAGAGACGACGTGATCGCATCGGCAAGGGAGTTCTTGCGGGCGATTCCTTGGTGAAGTGGCCAGGTTTCGAAGAGCCACTGGACTGAGAAGTGTAGAAGAGAGTCCTACACATCGGTGAAAGAAGTCAAGAAAAGGTATAGTTGCAGTGAATGCTGGCGTCGTGGTCGTCAACAGGGAACGCAGAAAAAGAGATGAAGATGTAAGCGCTTGACTCTGTGTGCTAGTGCGAAATCCTCCGATCGTGTCCGATACTTTCCGAGCACACATCGCAGCACATCGACCAAGTTTCACATCATGGGTGAGCTACGGCTTTCGCGGATCTCTCTTTCATTTCATTTGTTCTTCTACGACTCAAGGAACAGGACCAGGTGTGAAAACCGCGACGAAGCGAATTCAATCTCAAGACTCTAGTGAGCACGTGCAGAGAGCTCCTTCTTCAATTCCAAGCCTGCCTTGACTCCAGGGAATGCGACGATGTGCGAGTGCCACCTTAACAACGGGATAATATGTCGTCAAAACCGTGCCTGAAAGAGTTAATAAGGGAAGACGCACTCGAAGGTAGCAGGGAACTCCTTCTCGAAGCTGAAGTCGGGTCCAAGGAGGCCCTCAGCAACACTGTTGTTCCACCTGTAACGCCATCGTATCAATAACAAGCTCGCATTGAAGCAATGGAAAAGGACGCACGGAGCAAAAGCAAGGTCAGCGACAGTGAATTTACCGGCGGCGAGCCATTTTTGCTTGGTGAGGACGGACTCAAGCACGCCGAGGACGCGCTTGACTTCGTTCTGGTACCGCTCGAGCGCAGAGGGGAGCTTCTCGGGATGGAAGACGGTGAACCAAGCGGCTTGACCGTAGTACGGGCTACGTATCACGGTCAGCAAAGAAAGCACCACGGAAAATAGGTAGACGTACCCTTGACCGGAAACCTGGAAAAACAGCCACTGGAGGACGGCGTACCTGTCGGCCTCGGAGGTGGCGAAGTACTTCTTCTCCGTATCGTACTTCTCGACCAGGTACAGAAGGATCGCACCGGACTCCCTACGTAGAGAAAGAGCGGTCGTCTCATTATGTCGAACATCGAGACAATTGGAGCCGATAGGACATACCAAACGATAAAATCGTTGTTCTTGTGGTCGATGATGGCGGGGACACGTCCGTTCGGATTGATCTTCAGATACTCCGGGGCCTTGTGCTCGCCGATGTCGAATTGGAGGTACTTGGCTTCGTAAGAAAGACCGAGCTCGTTCAAGAGGAACACGATTTTCCTGCAAGTGGTGTAAGTAACGACGATATATCGGCGACGTTATGGACTGACCAAGGGTTGGGACCTTGCGCATGAGCGTAGAGAGTGAACTGCTTGCCGTGAGACATGATGAGTTGCGGTGAATCAGAAAGAAGCGACGGTGATAAAATGTTTTGCTGGAGTTCAAGGAGGGGCCGAGTGCTGGTGGAAACCAAGCAACTCAGTAGACTCTTTTATATCTACGCCTGCGGCACCAGCAGAGGGTGGTGTATATTGCGCCGACGAATATGCCATGGATTATTCTCGACCTCTTCTTGCTGGCAGACACCACCATAGGACTATGCAATGAGCGACAAGCGTATTGCAACCGCATCACAAGTGATATTGCAGACCGACGCATTTCCCGGTCTCGCAGATTCGATGCTTATCCAGCATGCCCTAAGTAGCCTACGGGCACGTTCTGACCATAACCTCGTCAGTTCAGTCGAAAAAATGATCTGTTGAGCTCAACATACCCATCGTCTTGGTCTTGGAAGAAAAGTAGTTGGGGAGCGGGACTGAGACGTTGCTTGACCAGGCTATGGGCGAGTTTTTTTGCTGGTATTTCGTCAACGAAGTAGTTCTTTAACGTAGTGATCGTGCGGTTTGAGGGTTGTACCAGCTAAGAACGCTACAGTAAAGAGCTCACCGCGGTCTACAGCACGTGTCCTGAGGCAGACGTTAGTAAGAGCGATGACTCGGAGAAACGACAGGGATAAGAGGTGATTACTCACGTCTGATGGGAGCTGGAGATACCAAAAAGGCATGCGTCTTCATACATCCAGTATCAACGAAGGAAAATCGCGCCTGAATCGCTCAAGTTGAAGGGAAGCCGGTGCGACGCGTAGCTAGATGCCGCAAAAGCGAGATGGTCCATCTCATAAGATCCTCGGAATACTTATCGGATTTGATGACAATAACAGACAAATTCGCAGAACATAGTCCGCAGTCCGCAGCTGACAGAGAATCCATGGTGGTGAGACTCGTGAAATGGGACGGTATTTCGTCGAGGAAGCAAGAAGAGTTTGTGGACGGAACGTTCGCCACTGCGGCCAGTGGCCACGCACCATTGTGGGCGCTCATCCACGTGGAGTTACCGCAACGGGACGCTTTGTCAGCGCGCTCTGAACACTTTCTCATCTGGCGAGTCCCGACTCCCGACTCTCGACCCTCTTCAGTTCCCCCGGTCTTTGAATCCCTTCGCGCTGCTAGAAATTCACTCCTTCTCTCTCAGAAATGGTTCAAACGAACGGCATTCTGCGATATCGTTAACAATTGGACGACACGTCGTGCCATACTTGCAGCATTCTGAATTCGTCTGGACGTTGAACGCTTGCTTCGGTGAGTCTGAGTCTCATACACATATTTCAATGTAAATGTTTTTGGACTCAACAAAGCAATCTCTAGTCATTGCGCCTACAATTGTGTGTACGCAATGTTTACAGCTGAGGAGGAATGAGGGCAATTTAGGTGCGCATGATTGGTCATAGTGGAAACTTCGTTTTCTTACGAGTGTTCGACATGCCTGCCAGGTAGCTTCACTTCGGATGTCGTGCATGCCCTGGAGCACTCAGAGTGGCCTTCGCAACATCTGTGCTGTAAACACCTCATAGTCTTGCCCCCTGTCTTCCACTCCTACCCCAACCGCATCTCACGGCCGGATCGTTCTCGGACAACAAGAGGGCCATAGTCCGGCCGCACCTATGTACTGGCAAATCATGAAACTTTGGCCTGTCGTTATCTGGAGAATCTATGGTCGAGAGGCTCTCGTTTATTTGCTTTGTACAGGTGCCTCGTAGACGTGCAAGGACGGTATTATGTGGCAGGAGCATGGATGGTGGAATGATCACTGAATGATCATGGTGTACTTAGGCAGGCTATTTGAGGATACCTGGTGATATCGCGTCCAATGAGACGTTCAGAATTAATGCGTACGTACTCTTCGTCGAGTGCGCTTCGTCCATTATAGTCTGATGACCTTCGTACGCAGTTGATGAACGATCCGTCGACGAATACTTGTCGTGTCAGGACGTCAAAAAAGGCCGTGGCGATAACTTGTAAACCACGTTGCTACTCCTTAGCAGCGTCTGTCTCAATAAAAGACAGTGTTTGTCATCTATTCACCGGTGCAGCTTACATACGGAGACAATCGCGACGCCCTTCCGACTGTGTTCCGTATCAGTCTCTCATTGGTATCCATCAATCTTCGCGAATTGCAGGATCATTTAGCCTTTCTTCGCCCCAGATCTGCGCTGCATGGGTCTTACCAACCTCCCTCGTCGCTGCCTATATAACTCATAGCCCCCCTACAATGCACTTTTGTCAGCTGGACTTCGACCGCGCCGCAGTCGTGTAGTCTCAAATGCCATGCGGAAGAGACATCGTGCCCTCCGTCGTTGACCGTTAAATACTCGACCTGGTCAATTCGCTTGACGTTTTGCTATGTGAGTCATCCACTCCCCCCTACGATGTAGATTATTCATTCGCTTGGTGGGAACAGTGAAGAAACACTTGATCAACCGTGCGATTGAGAAGTTTGAGCTGGGCTTTCAGGTGGAGACCTTCAGTAGGTATATAAGGTGCGTTTTCCAGCGTCGTTTCTACAACGGACTCATCTGTTCAGCTCTACCATGTCTCAGAAACATTTCACGCTTTGGCTCTCCGAGACTGGCCCGAATGGATGGTACGCACTCTAGGCTTTCTGCTCGTCTCGGACGTCTGAAGTTCACGCTTTGACAGGAAAGTGGCCTACGTCCTCAACGAGCTCGGACTCGAGTACGAGTCCAAGTACGTCGACATGTCCGTCAAAGAGCAGAAAGGGCCCGAATTCCTCAGCATCAACCCGAACGGTCGCATACCCGCGTTGATCGACCATAGAAACGACGATTATACTGTCTGGTAAGTGCTCTCCTGCGCTGTACACGATCGCCAAGTAGCATAGAGCTGATCGGATGGTTCAGGGAATCGGCGGCGGCCATGCTGTATCTCGTTGACAAGTACGATACGGAGAACAGGCTGAGCATTCCAGCCACTGATCCAGAGAGGCACCATCTTTATCAATGGCTTTTCTTCCAAATGTCCGGGCATGGGTACGTCGTGTTTTTTTCTTCTCCGCACGATAGCCGTTTGCTAACGCCACGTCTACGCAGTCCGTACATGGGTCAAGGGTTCTGGTTCCTCCGCTACCACGTCGATCGCGTCCCTTCCGCTACTGAACGGTACCAGAACGAGACGAAGCGCGTTTTGGGCGTGTTGGAGAGCGTGTTGTCCAAACAAGAATGGTTGGTTGGTGGAAAGATGACGATTGCGGATATCATCTTCGTGGCGTGAGTGCTTCGCAAACTTGACACTTGTACTTGGGCTAACAGCAAAGGTGTAGATGGAACAATGCCCTGAGGACGTTGCTTGGTGTGGAGTTCGACTTTGAGAACGAGTTTCCGGCGACTGCTAGGTGCGTTTTGCGTAGGATCATCTTCGGATGTCTGTTCGTACGTGTGCTCATGCATTGCTTCCGCATAGGTGGCACACTAAACTCAGGGCTTTGCCTGGTGTCAAGGCGGGTATTGAAGAGGAGGCGAGAGTGACGGCTCTTATGAACCACAAGCCGTCTGCGTAATTCTTTTCCTCCTCACTTATTCAGATGCGAGTGTACACGTATCAACGCCCCGGTGCCTTTGAATGTATTGAGAGTGCCTGTGAATGCATTGAGATAAATTCCTTCGTCTTTCCGCGAAGACGCGTTGAGTACCGAGCGAGGCCCACGTCTGTGAAGATCAAAGCGCAGCGCATTCGTCAAAGACCCTGATGCATTTGTTCTACGATGTTCAAGCTGACTGGAAGGACTGTGTAAGACGCCTTGAAAAACACTAGCCTTGAGCGAGCCGGTTTGGTGCCGTCCTCTTGCTCTCGTCTCTGTGAACTGCTGAAGAGTTGCACAATGCGGAGTCGAGTTCACTTGGAAAACATCGTGCACGGGTGATCAATACTGATCGATGCCCAAAGCCTAATTCCGGTCTCTCGATACTTGATACAATACAGTACACATGCTTCACTACCGGGGTCATGAAGGGTCTGAATCTGAATCCCGGACTTCTCAAATAGCAAAGCTCAAGCCATATCCCCACATTCGGACCTCGACAATTCGATTCAAATCAAAGTCTCTTCTTTGCCATCTCCATCACAGCAATCCGCCTGGTTATCGCCTCCTTAGCATCGGCGTCGGATGCTTCTTGTTGCATAGCGCTGCTTTCTGAACGAGGAGAAGACTGGGCGCTGAAATAAGGGAACTTCGCAAGGAGGTCCTTCATTTTGCCAAGGAACACGTCTTCCAAGTCGGAGAGCACATCGTCGGAGAGCCATATGGGCGGAACCCACGGAGAGAAGACACTATGGTTGCCAGGCAGGACGATGTCGAGTTTATGCTTGTCGCGAAGGCTGTTGCCTAGCTCCCAGCAGAAGGGACAGCATTTCTTCGAGACGCCTATGACGTGCTTAAGCTAGAGCAAAGAGCGCGGCGACCCCTCAATAAAATGCTCAGTCAAGAAATGTCAGAGATGGGACATGCCTTTTCATTACTCAAAGGCCCTAAACCATCTGCGGTCTGATATGCCCCCTTCTTGGCGAACAACAAAGCCATAAGCCCTGCTTCGCAGTGGCAACGGCCTTCCAACTTCAAGTTGAATGGATGCTTGGCCCGTCCCAGCGGCCTCTTCCAGAGCCGCACGCTGCGTCGGATCCAGCTTGCTCGTTTCTACCCATTTGTCCAACACCGCAGGCAGCGCCCATGATACGTTCCCAGTCTCTCGACTCTCCTGAACTCCTTCGAGTACAGGACGCGGAATATGGAGGACGGACACTTTGAGCGGCGTAGGCACTTGGGGACCTGATATCTTGGCGAGGTAACGAACCGCGCTC
>RWJN01000490.1:13662-24920 GCA_004332605.1 Steccherinum ochraceum
CAGTGCAAAAGTGTTTTTGGCGCCCAAACGGCGACGCAAGGAACTTGAAAACCACCAGGGCTTTCGAGGCTCACCTTCGATGTGTCCTGCACCGCCGCGCTGAATCTCGTCGGGCTGCATCTTCGACGACCTAGGTCAGCGTTGATGCCAGACGGTGGTCCGCCGCCTTGTGCAACCCTGGGTTAGGAATTTTCTTCTCCCCCTTGACGTCGTGATTCTGGCAGCTATGTAGTAGCCTCTTACCGATTTTCATATATCTTACTGCTCGCAATAGTGCTCGCGATAGTGGTAGTAAATCCTTCTTTCAATTTGTCTTGAATTTATTCCGGATCCGTACGCGTTGATTTGAATTTTGCTTGAGGTCCTCGTCTCTTCACGCCTACGTCGCTTATTCAGGGAAAACGACGCTGCATATGTATTGGTACTCGTAGAAAGGCTAGCTAACTAAGTAATGCATAGGGGAGGAGAGAATATATATCTAAGTGCGGGCCGTCGAAGCGTAAGAGTGAGAGTAAGAAAAAAACGCGGTGGCATAAGAAAGCGTGCAAATGCATGCAAAACCCACAAGTGGGGAAGCATTCGTCGTCGAAGAGAAGGAGAAACGGCGGGGGGAGGGATAATAATGTCGTAAAATTAAATAGGACGTTACGTTGCATTGGGAAGATGTGTGTGGATTGGATCGATGTGATTGGGGAGACGGACGGACAATGGATGAGGTGAGATATAGCTGGCAATGAGGAGGAAGACGGAGGAGAGAGGAGACGTAGTAGAGAGAAAAGAATCCGAGGGAGGGGGGACATGACGGTATGAGGGTAACGGAAACAAACAGAGAGAAGTTCTGAACATGATACACATATACATGGGAGAATAATTGTGGATTGGCGTGAAAAACAAGACGCGGTCAGAATGTGGGATATTGACAAATCGGGGATGTGAGAGGATTGGGGGTGGTATGGATGGATGAGAGGTAACATGCACGTGCAGGATGAATGGGTGTGGCAGGCGAGAATAATGCAAGAGCGGCGAAGAAGATGGAATGCTGGGGACATGCAGATGTGGGTGTGGAGAGAACTGGAGCCGGACGAAACCAATGAGACGGGCATCAAGATGAATCAAGGTCGTGAAGGGGTAGAGGAGGTATGCAATTATATAGGTATGCAAGAGGACGATGGATGAAGGGGAGAGAGAGCCAATATGACACACGATGAATCGTCCAAGAATCCCAACCAGAACCAAGAGAGAAAAGAGGCGGAGTAGCGGGAATAAACAAATAGCAATCGTGCTGATGGGGTAAACCAGGACTCGATGAGAGGGCGGAGGGGAGGTTGAGAGGATAGATCGTACAAGTCCTCAGTCTTCGCCATGGTATCGTACTCCGATGTACATTTGCGTCGTCATAACTGTCATAGACTGGTATCCATGGAGTCGTTCTCTTCGACCTGGAGACCAAGAACGTCTTCCATCCAACCCTCGGGGACGCTGGCGAGCGGACTCGCTGCGAAGGTGGGGCCAGAAATCACCCTGGTCTGGTCCATGTGATCGCGGGCGATGCACACGACCGGGTGGTTCGAGATGTCGGAAGCACTGAGCCGCTGAGAGGGCTCACTCCGTAGCATACCCTTCAGAAGGCGGATGAGATTGAAAGAGAGCCCGCTGAAGTCCACTTGCGCGAAGTCATCGTGCCGCAGACGATGCCAGGCTTCGCCTTGATCGGGAACCACGATATTTGTCGCAGTTTCCAGCATCGTCAAACCAAGACTGACAACAAAAACGAGTGAGATGTGGTGTAGTCACGAAGCAAGATAACACGACGCACGCAAAAATGTCAGCCCACTCGCTATATCTCCCTTGAAGAATCTCAGGCGCGAGGTAAAGCTTGTCGCCCTCACGCTCAAAGCCCGTCGAGCCGGACGCTGCGACATTGGGAGTCGCAGCAGGTTCCGCGGGGCGAGGCCAGATGGACGCCATACCGAAATCACCAATCTTCAAGCGGCCTTCTCCAGTGATGAAGATGTTGGCGGGCTTGAGATCGAGGTGAATGACGCCGGCACCGTGAATGAACTCGAGACCGTCGCTCAAGTCCGCGAGGACTTTCCACACTCGCGCCTCGTCCAACCGAGGGAAAGCTCTGCCGTAGGTCCAGAGGAAGCTGCCAAAGTTGCCGAGCTCGCAGAGTTCGGTCTGGATGAAAAGCGTTTCGTCTTCCTCCCAGCTGTCGATGTAGCCGAGGACGTTGGGATGACGTCCGAGAGCAGCTGGATGAGCCTGAGAAAGGGTCTGGTCGTGAGTCCCGAATCCGCGACTTCCGGCGATCCCAGACAAGTGCTTGAGGACATCAACCTCCTCACGGAGACGACGGCTGCGTGATACAAAGAATATCAGCGCTCCGCTTCAGACAGCAAGAAGACCCGCGTTGCAACTCACCGATGCTTGATCCCCTCGTATCGCTTGGACTTCTTGACGGCAAAGACTTCTTTCGAGCCCTGCTTATACCTCGCCCTCATGACGCGCCCGAACTCTCCGCGGCCGAGCTCGTCGATCTCGATGAAGTGGCTCTCGAACCGACCGGCTTGTTGTTCACCAAAAGCGATCGATCGACGGGTACGCAGCAGGTTGGACGCCAGTGGGAAGGATTGTCGGGGAGCGGCCCTCTTCTTCGGGGATGGATTGGCCGCGCTATCGGTGTGACCTCGCTGATGATGAGAAACGGATGGACCAGGGAAGTGTCGGGCGACGGCCGAAGCTGTCGGAGACTCCGCAGACGAACTTGCGGCTGACGATGACGCGCCAGAAAGCTGAGCAGAAGGGAAATTCCAGTCTAGGCAATATCATAAGCGATCAGTGACTGTGACTAGAGAGCGAAAAGAACGAACATACTCTTTTCAATCCGGGTGGGAGTGGCGGTGACTGACGTGCAGGTTTCGCTGCCGCTAGAGAAAGCGCCGCTACTGCTTCTGCGCATGAGCCAGGGCATCCGACCGCTCTTGCCAGCGACCGTACCGCCTTTGCCAAAGGGTGGTACAGGTGGACGTCCCAAGCCGAGGCCGTCGTAGCGAGTCTCGCGCCGAAGAGTAGGGCTGGCGTCTTCCTCCTCAGGATCGGCTTCGAGATCCATAGGGACAACAGGAGGCTCGGCAGGCTTCATCGCATTGCGACGCGTCCGCTCGGGCCTCGAAGACTTGCTGGTCGCGACGGTGGCAAAGGCAGGGGGGAGAGACTTGCGCGGCTTGCCCTTTCCGTTCCCGAGAGGAGCACCGGGCAGTGGAGGAGCGTTGAACTCAGGGAATCCGATCTTGTGTGCGACAGCGCTTTGCCATGGGCGATCCAGGATCTGCGCAGTCCTGATCTTCTTGACGGGCGTGCCTGGGGCGCGTTTGGGTTCGCCGGGAGTCTTCGCAGAGGACTTGCCACCGCCAGTGAGGTAGCGTAAAATGAACTCGTCAGCAGTCCGATCTGCGCTCAGCCCATCGCTCCGAAGGCCACCGTGGAAGACGATGTCATCGTCATCATCATCATCAAGGCTGATAACTCGAGGCCAACCAGAGGCTTCGCCGGGTGCGAAGCCAGGAGTCACCAGTGCCTCGCTGTCGCTGTTGGAGCCCACAGTACTGACAGATGTGGACGCACGCGGAACGCCATCGTCGCCAAACAGCTCGCCTCCATCGCTTTCGTCCAGTACGATGCCAGAGTCGCGCGGTCTGAACTTCTTAGGAAGGAGCTCGATGGACTCCGTGCGCTGCTTCTTCTTGGGGCTGGGAGTATCGCCAGTGAGACTGAAGTTGAAAGACGAGTCGGCTGGGCCGCCGCCAAAGAAGAAGTCGGCCTCTTCGTCGGAGTTGTGTCCGGCTGCCCAAGGAGAAAGCGTCGTGCTGCCTGCGTAGCTGTGTCGTGTGTTCATGAGGGACCGGGCAGGGGTAGGCACATCGAGATGGCCATCGCCTGACGTACTGCTCGGGAAGACAGCGGCGGTGTGTGGCTGAGGAATGGCGGGGCCGAAGAACAAAGTAGCGGAGCTAACGCTCGAAAGGCGACTCATTGGCTGTCGGGAAGTGTTGTTGGACTGCGTTCGAATGCGGGGAAGGTTGGTAGTGGCCATTCGTGGTCGGGCACGGGGAGAACCCTCCGATGAGGTTGAGGAAGTGTTGGAGGTCTTTCGAATACGTCGCATGTTGAGGGTAGGGAACTGAACCGTCGAAGGGCTCGCACTACTTAAAGCAGGAGACACCTGCGCTTTGGCCTATGCAAATACAACAAATACAAAGTCAGATATCCGAGTACGAGTTGTCAACAAGCTGGAGTAGATTTATTGTACTTACCGCTTTGTCCACCATGGGTGTGTTCTGGACGGACGACTGCGCAGAGTTTCGCAGCTCTGCGGAGACAGGACGGGAACGCGCACGACGCTTCGTGACATGTCCGCCAGGAGAGACAGCTTCGACAACTTCGTCGTCATGGACGACTCCCTGCTTGAGGAGCAAGTTGAGCCCGACCGGTTGGAGAGGCGGAGGCTTCATCTTCCCCTTCCCTTTCACCGTACTCGGGGCCAGACGCTTCCCAGCATCTGACATCTCCAGCACCTCCGGACCCGAATCGTACCCGCTCTCATCACCACTGTCCACCTTCGACCGCGCCGCTTCCTTGTCGGCGATACGCAGTCGAGTCATCGAATCCGCCTGTCGACCGAGGTTGAGCTCTGTCTCCGCTCTCGTCTGGGGCGTCTTGATGGTGGTGAAGCGCGGAGCGGCGAGTGGAGCAAGTCGGTCGAACCCAAGGGCACTGGACTCGCTGTCGTCGAGTTCGCGCGCAGTAGTGAGCGGAGTCAGCGTGCGTTTTCGACTGGGAGTGGTGAATACAACAGGTTTTCGCTTGGTGCCTGTTGCTGCGCTGGTGGGCGAGTTGAGCGGTTTGGTGGAGAGTGCGGGTCGAGAGGGCTTTTTGATGGGTGTACGGAGTGGCATGGGCGATGAAGAGGGTATGAGAGGTTGAGAATGAGAGGAAGAAGGGGCCAAGAAGTCGCCGTCGTCGTCAAAGTCGTGATCTTGCCAGGCTGGTCGTCGAGTCTTAGTCGGACGCGACGCTGTCGACCCGCGCACGGGCAGCGGCGAGAAAGAAGCTGGGAGAGGCGACGAGAACACGTCGTCCTCATCCATGGGCTGCGGCATGGTCTGCTTCTTGAGTGGAGACGGGGTCATCATCGGTGCGCGATAGGCCGATGGGGCGAACCGCGCTGGGGTAACATGCTTTGCATAGGGCGATATGTCGCGTCGAGTAGGCCTGTAATTGCGATATTCGGAGGTCGGGGTGGTGGCAAGCATGGCGGACGGAGGACAAAGGAAGGTGGGGGGTAGCGCGTCTTTAAGAGGGCTTGGAGGGAGGAGTAGTGGTGGATCTCGTGGCCAGAGGCCCACGCCGGGAGGTTACTGTTTTGGGTCTTGGGTCGCCAGCGTTGGAATGTCGTAAAAAAGCCAAGATGGGAAGGAGCAGAGGCCGCGGACGACAAGAACGATGGGCAACGTGTTGGGAGAGAGGAAGGAAAACGGTCGTCTGGCGATAATTAGCAGAGCGGAAGCAAATCGTGGCCTCTCCTCGATCGTGGGAACGCCAGTATTCAACAAATCTCACGTGACCGTTCCCCAAGCGGCTGTCTCCGTCCCCGCGCGTCTCTCTTCCCAGGTCACATCTCCGCTTCACTTTTCTTCGGTCAGTCACAGGGCACTACCATCGCGATCCACAGGTCTAAAACATCCTATCACTCTCTTCTGTGCCTTCACCTTTGCTGTTCTAGCCGTTTCACCTGGCGAAATCTCCCCATTTTCTCACTCTGGTGCTCTTCAGCGCATGCAAACTCTTTCGCCTAACTTTCTACCCTCGCGACGCTCCTCTGGCGAGCAATCTCGTCACAATACCCTCGACGGCGTTCACGAACAATACCCAGGTCCCGCGACTCCCGCTGCCATAAATTTGCATGATCTCTCTCGTCAAGCCTGAGTGAAACGAACTCGTCGGTACGCGTCATCGGCAGTTGCTTCATGGCACATGCTAATGCCTACTGTGGTATCTGCGCCGAACATCCACTGTGAAGAGGGTCGGGTATCTGGAAATCTTGACTGGTGAGTTCTCTCATTTCCTCGGCTACTGTTCGTCTACTCCTTCCTTTGTGCATTCTTCCATTATTCGTCATTCCACGCTCTGCTCGCTGCCCCGCCGTCGCGTATGTATGGTCGTACGCGCCGTCGATCGTGTTTCACTGCCATGGCGTCGTTACGAACATCCACGATAATGTTCTGTCTATTGTTATTGTTACCGTACGCTGTACCGTCATCTTACAGTTGTATGATGACGACGTGTGTGTACATCGAGAGCGTACCCAGTGTTGATATTTTGCCTGTAACGTACCTACTAGTACCCGGCGCACTCCCAATCAATTCTAGATGCTTCGCTCCGACTCCGAGCTTCTCTCTAGCAAGGACACTGCATTGGACGTGACGAACGTAGCTCGTTGTCTTGTCCACAATTCACTGCGCCGTCAGCAACAAACAACACTACAAGCAAGCAGCACTCTGAGGCACGCGTCCCACGTCGAATTCCCAAACATCCTCTTCGCATTACGGGTTATACTGTAGCTCACCACCCTACTGTAGTAGTAACGATGACTTTCATTAAAAAACAATACCAGTAGCAACATCCTATACTACAGACGTTCGTGACCCAACTATCCGGTCCTCAACCTACACCACCCAAGACCCAGACGACGCAAGAGATGAGTTTCGAGGAGTATTGCATGAACGAGTAGAGCGGTTACGCACGGCAGCGATGTATGGCAACCTCAGCACGTTCCCAATCACGGGTAGTTGGCGTAGGAAGGTGAGGATGACGGGGAAGAAGTCCCTACGAGCACAAATCATCGCGTTAGCTTCCTTGCACGATCCCAAATAAAGTGGAAAGCGGTGGGGTCGAACGAGCGAAGCGAAAGTGCGGACGATAGAGCGTAGACAGAACCCAAAAACACCAAACGCACCCAAACAGATTCAAAAACCCAACCGTCTCCACCACCATGCCCACGAACGGCCACTTGAGGAACACGAGCAGGATCCCGCCCACGAAACACGCCGTCCCGCGCAGCTTGTGCTTCCGCGCGAAGAAGTAGAACGTCTTTTGCGGGCCAATGATCAGGGTCAGGCCCGAGATGAAGAGCAGCTGTCGGTGTGCAGGTGTGTGTGTTCGTCCGGAGCAGGGATGGAGGGTAAAGCAGGGAGGGGTAAGTGGTGAGCTGGGAGAGGAGGAGAGGGAGAGGAAGAAGGACGTACGTTCCCCAGAGCCAACAACGCCCCGTCGAAGAACAGCATCACGCCCAGCAGCATGAACAGCCCTCCGAACGTCGTCAGCGCCACGCCGATTTCTACACAGCGTACGCAACTCCAAGTCAGTCTCTTTCGTACGCAGTACCACGAACCAACCACGTACTTTGTGCATCTGTGAGCCACATCCTTCTCTGTATTACTTCTTCGTTGAGGATCGAGAGCTGTGGTATGGATAGCAGTAGTGGTACGAAGAAGACGAAGAGAAAAGGGCCGCCGGCAGCTGGGGAGTTGTCGTGGAAGAGAGAGGCTGCTTGCTTGAGAATTTGAGAAACACAGACGGAGGTACGGAGGAAATTCAAAGTGACACACGACCCGCGAGAGCAGCTACGCAGAGCTACGCGGGATACGTGTCATGGGCGCTTCTTTGGGCGACCGCTGCAGTCTGCTGCAGTTCACGCCGATGACTTCCGATGAGCACAGAAATCTCGATTCTCCAATGCATGCATGTCGCGCTCGCTCGCACGGAAAGACAACTTCATGCCAAGCAACGTACACTCGTGTATTATAATGGTACGCGTCTCGACAGAAGAAGAAGAAGAAGAAAAAAACAACACTGGCTACATACATGAAATGCTGGAGAGATGCGAAGAAGTATCAATGACAGTTGGTGATACAAAGCGTTGACATGCGCCAATTGCAAGTGAACAGACTGTAACGTTAACATAGCTGAGTGAGCAGACAACAAACAGACAACAGGGATGCAAGGGGAAACACAAATAACGATGCTTGTATGTACGTACGTGAAAGAGATGCCGCATGCGGAGAGACAAGGTGGGAAGAGTGGTAGACGAGTAGACCAGTACCCGCTCGAAGGATGCTACAACACATGATAACGAGAGCCAGCAAACACAGACAGAAAGAAAGAAAGAAAGGGCGGGACGGAAAACATTGCCTTGTATGCACAAGATGCGAAGAAACACACCAGAGAGCCCTCCATCTCCCTCAGACTCCAACCCCACACCCATCTAGAAAAAAAAGCAAACAACCACATCTACAAGAACGAATATCGCCGCGTGTTGGGTCGCAGCACAAAAGAGAGAGTAGCACGCCTGGCGAGGATGCATCCTGAGAGTAAGACTACACCATGCCCCCTAACGTCGAGGGCGAAGGAGGAGGAGTATTGAGGTGAAGATGAAAACGACAGTGATGCAATTTTGTCCAGAAGCGGCGGCAACAAGCGGCAACACCGCTCAACCTCCCCGTCATCCTCGGAGCGCAAGCGGATGCTCAGTATGGAGGTCCTTGGGCTAAGGAATGGATGCGAAGAGGGGAGGCGTGCCGTGCGCGGGTTTCGGAGAAGATAAGTCGTGAGTTCTGGAGAGTTCTGCTCGACCAGGACTAGGGGATTTTAGGATTTCGAAGGTGGTTGGACGCGTCCGAGAGGGAGGGTTTCAAGAGACGATGGTGGCAATAAGAACGATCGTGATGGTAGGTGGCCGAGCCGCGCGCGGGGTTGGTAAAGGGGGGTGGCAATTATTCGAGAGAGCGTTTGGTGTTTGGTGGTTGGTGGACGCACAGGGCATCAAGGAGGGGCAGCGCAGGAAAGCAAGCGTATATAACAGGAAGAGAAAAGGCAGGCATCCCAAATCGGTCCGGTCTGTCCATAGAACCAATCCATCGAGGGTGAAAGTGGATGGTCGTGAACGGCGGAGGAAGAGGATATGTATGCCAGAATGGACGCGACGCGGCGTACCGGTAGGTGACGCCGCGGGGGCTAAAACTGAGATACGCTTCTGCCGAAAGGACCACCGCCGTCTTGAATGCTTGAGTGAGGGTGGGAGAGGCAGGACACGAGACATCCGGGAGTAGCTAGCAGCTACCCGAAATATTCAAGACGAATGCGTTTGATTTTGAGCCTGAGCCTGGGCCTGAGCTTGTTGCAACTGTTCTTTGAATCGTGCTTCCCTCTTCTCCAACGCACTCGCCACCCATCCCACCATATCCACCTCCCGCCTCTTATCCTCTACCAAGAACGGATGTGCCTAACACAAGCAAGACCGATCGCCCAGTCAGTAAGTTTCGAAGACCACCACCTCAACACCACCCCAAAAAAAAAGCCACGCACCAACAAATCCCCATAACTCGCCCTCATCCCCGGCACCTTATGCAAACACCTCCCCACAAAATCCCTCGCATCCGGCCCAAACCCCTCTTCCGGCAACTCCGGCGGGTCCCCATGCACGATGGCCTGCAGCTGCGCGAAGACGTTCGCGTAGGTCTCGGGCGGGTACGGGTAGTGCCCGTGCGCCATCTCGATCATCGCGAGCCCGAGCGACCAGACGTCCGAGGAGACGGTGTAGGTGCCGACGTTGCCTTGCGATTCGCCGTGGATGCGTTCGGGCTGCAAGTTGGGAGGGTGAGGGGGCGGGTGAGTAGGGAAGGGAGGGATGGATGGAAGGGAAGGAAGACGTACTGCCATGTAACTCTGACACCCGATGTTCGTCTTCGCCAACGACCGTTCCAGCTGCCCCGACACGCCGAAATCGCACAGCTTCACCTCCCCTTTACGGTTCACGAGCACGTTGGTGGGTTTCACGTCTGTCCCAAACCCAAAAAGAAGAAAAAAATCATAACGTCAGTCCCCAACAAGCAGGAAGACCAGACCATGAGCTGACATCGCTACTTCGGGAAGGGAACGAAGTAGAAGCAGCAAAGAACGTGGGACGTACCGCGATGGATGATCTGCATGTCGTCTTTGAGGAACTTGAGTCCCCGCACCATCGCCCCCGTGATACGCCCAAGCACGTCTTCCGGGATACCTCCCTCTTCCAGCTTGTCCAAAGACCCCGCGTCCATGTACTCCATGCAGTAGTAGACGCATCTGGCCCACGAAGCGAAGTGAGCATCGCCGCGTCGCGTCAAAGGGAAGAAAGAGGAAAGGAGAGACGTACGATTCGATGAAGAACGCGCCGTAGAAGTCGACGATTTCGGGTGCGGCGGCGCGGTGCAGGATGTCGAGTTCCATGATGATGGCGTTCAGCTTGCCTTCGTCGAGTTCCAGGCGGATTTCCTGGGCAAGCAGCACCACTCAGATCCGACATCCGACCTCCAAAGAGAAAGACGAGAACGCACCTTCATAGCCATATGGACGTTGGTAGGCTTGTGCAGCACTTTCTTGACGGTACCGTAATTACCTCTGCCTAGCTCCTCTTCTAGTTCTAGTTGGGTCATGTTGATCGCAAACGATGCGCCGTTGGAGAAATTGACACCGGTGGAATGCAGGATGGCTTTTCCGCTGAAATTGAGCGCACCCGAGGGGTCGCTACGAGAGGCGGAGAGAATCAGGGAACAGCTATCAAGCCCAGGGTGCAGAGCACGTACACAATTTTTCGGAAATTGGCAAAAGGAGTGCCGGCCTGCTGCTGCGGAGATCGTCGGGGGATGTCGTCCATAACAGGACGGCCGCTGCCCAAGCCAGCGCCGCTGGGCCCGCCGCCAGGGAGCATATGGCCTGGGCCTGGGAGGTCGGCTACGTTGAGACGGGGAGCGCGTGTGCCCTGTCTGCGCGCAGCGAGGCCGCCGATAGCGGAGGGCCCCCCACCGCCGCCGCCGGGGAGACGGCCTGCGGGAGGAGCAGAGAGAGGCGGGGGCGCGGGCACCGGCGGAAAAGTGGTTGCGGTCGTTGAAAGACATGTTCCTGAGGGCGTTGGTGGCAGGGTCGACGGAGGAGGGCGATTGGCCGGCTCTGTTTGCCATCTGTGAAAGGGCGGGGGAGGATAAGGATGGGGTGGGTCAGCAGCAAATCGGTAGACGGGGCGATGGAGGAGAGGGAGACGCACGGCGGCCATCTTAGCCTGGAGAGAAGGGGGTATGGGTGTGGCAGCGATGGGTCTGCGGTTGAGGAGGCCGGCGACGGAGCGGGGGTGAGTGGCGGCATTGTTGCGGGAGATGGGGACA
>RWJN01000491.1:0-24844 GCA_004332605.1 Steccherinum ochraceum
AAGGGACCGGAATTGAGGAAGGGACGCAGAGAGCGTGCAGTGGTTGTTTTGTGGCGAAAAGGTACGTGCTATTTTGAGTATGCATATGACTCTTTGCGTGAGGCTGATTGCGTGGTTGCTTCGCAAGCAGTCTTATGGGCGGATGTCATCGCGAGTTTGGCGCGCTTGGACCGGGCGGTCGTGCGGTTGGTGGGAGAGAGAACGTCAGCGTGACGAATGAGTTTCTTCAGTGACGGTCTCTGATTTAGGTGCGTATGTTGTCTATGTTTGGGCGCAAGTGCCGTGCAATTGTCCTTTACTGATTCTCGATCAGGCATTCCTCAACACCAACCCCGTCAAATTCAGAGACACAATTTCACCTGCAGCCTCAGATTTGGTCCTCTCAGGTGAACGGCGAGTCAAAGCCTGGCGTGCGGTGATCGTACAGCAACGAGAGACTGTACATTCCGTATCCCTCTCTCCGAATCCTCCCTTCCCGCGCGGTTGTCGCATGGACTCTGGGCCACTGATATGAACGTCCAGTTTGTGGGCGGACCACTGTCCCCTCATCCGTTTGACAGGAAGATCATCAATTGACCCGTTAGCCTGTCCACCGAGATGGAAGTTGAGTCAACGAAAACACTGCAGCGAGAGGAACTCTTCCCACCCAATTCGAGGCTCAACGTTCAGCGTTCCTGCTGGGAGATCAGGTACGTAAAGCCACCGCGTTCGTGATCGTGCTGTCACTGATGCTTTCTGTCGACTCGAAACTCGCAGATTGACAGCTCGTAACGTTCCTTTAGATCTCCATACTCTGGTGTAGAGATTCGCCTCCAGGATACAGCTCTCTTGGTCACGAACCTCTCGCGAAAGTTGTCCGTATTTCCGAAGGACAGGGGTGCCGGCGACCTCGGTGATCAATTCTCATGTGGCACAGTCGCTCTGCGAAAGCCATCTTACTCGAGCATCCATGAGTCGACTGCAGCCCTCCGCCCCGAACCCGAAATTCCCCGTGCGCACCTGGTTGGATCGCGTTGCCGGATGAGCTCGGCCGCCGGCGCCCTGTTGCAATTCGCGCGACGGTGACGCCTCGCAGCACGTTGCCACGCGACTTCCACCGCCGCCGCCGCCAACACCAACAACGTGGCACAACGCAACGTTGAATATGACCCATCTCGTGGGCCCGCTGGGTCCGAAACCACCGGCAAATCGGACAATGCGTTCACTTCGTGGGTGGCGGCGGCCGGTGTTCAGTATGCCCATCGCAACTCACCACGATTCACGTGCGTTTTTACGGTCTTCTTTGACTGCGGGTCCGATGATCGAACGAGGAGCTTCTCGTTGCTGAAAAGAGTGAGGACTCCCGTTCTCGCTGAAGCTTTGATTTTCAACTGATGACGTTTGTTCTCCAGCTACTTTTACGCCGGATTCACGTAGGAAAGCACATTTCCGGAATTTGCGTGATTTACGCCGTCGACTCCGGCATAGGGATGCGGACATTCGTGTCAGCAATGTAGGATTTCCCTCTCAGCCGATTACGGAACGACAGGCAGCCCTGTCTGCAGGTTACGCAACCGACGGTAAATCCGGTCGGGATGATGACAAAAGACGAGGCGCATCAATGTCAGTAAGTACCAAATCTCGCGCTCTTCTCACCAAAAATGACATTTCGTGCAGATCTACGAGCACACACGGTCATTTGCTGGTGATGAGGAATGGAGGCGGTGTTCTGAGAAGCTCAGGGAGTGGCTTACCATGTAAGAGCAGTAGAGGACACCGAAATGGTCTATTTTGCCCTCAAGAGAAGCGTGCGAACTGGCGGGCGGTGGGATGAATGATGCCCTTCGTTGACAAAAGTGGGTCCGCCTCTGGTCCGTCCTGCGAAGATTCCTCAACGGTACTTTGGATCTCGACCCACAGTACGTACTCCCGGCGGGATCTTACTCAGCCGCGACGCTGATCCTGAGATGCGCCGCTTGCCTTCTGCAGCTGTACAGCATTTACGTTGCGTAATTCAACGCCGAAGCCAGCAAGCGACCGTAATACCGTCGGCAGATACTGTTGTGTCAAGAATTTCGCCCTGTAAGCAACATGATCAGCTCTACATTCTTACGGACTGATCGCAGCTTTCGGTCGTCCTCGACTAATCAGGAAAAGCGCTTCTTCGACGACAAATACGCGTATCTCAGGTCTAGCAGTATTTGGTCGTTTCGTTGCAGAAATGATGATTTCAGGACGTATCATCTCTGATCTGAAGTGCCCGAGTTGCAACTACACGCGAAGGACACGATGTCTTTTGCACGCCGTTCCGACGGAACACAGCATCACAAGCAGTCTAGGTGTGCAGCACCTCTCCTACCGCACGCGGTATCAAACTGTCTTGACTTTTTTGCCGCAAAAGCTCACTCGTATCATAGAAGTCAAACGATGTCACAAGTCTGGTCTTGCCCAATCAGTGATAGAATCAGACCCTCGTCTCAATTGTGTTATGCAAGATGCAAAACCCCAGGAGCTCGGCGACTGTCTATCTGGATTTGGAGACACTTAGATTCCAGCATCCTGGGATCTCCCACTCAACATCTTCACTTGACGAAGGCCCTTGTTACGCATGCATCGACGGGTTATTGAACGGCAAACTGCGAAACATAATTGTCTTCCGTCCACGTACTGTTTTCCGGCTATTCTTCTTCATGGTTGCCCGCCGACCTTCGTGTCGACTGCAAACACGTTCCCCAAGAGTGGGACGGCGACTGCTATCCAGGTCTCATCGACTGTTCGCTTTGTTCTCTTCTCGTATCTGTCAAGAGAGTTAGTAGGCCTACGTTCTAGGATTGGAGGTGATACTACATTATCACTGCGAGGTGCTCGCTCATGTTGCTTCCTTTCACGTTGACTTCCAACACTTGATGATTACATCCTAGGCGCGTTAAAATCGGCGACTCAGGACAAACCGATCACAGCTCTTCCCTTCCTTTCCACCCTGTTGTATCTCTTTCCGATCTTGGCTTCATCTCCCCTAGTCCCTCCGCATGTCGCAAATTCTCCTCCGTCGAGCAAGGGACCTTCCTAGGACCTTCCGCGATAGCTCACGCTCACCACTTTGACAGTTCCCATCAACGTGATCAAAATGTTGTGGTCTCCTTCATGGTCACATCGTGGTTTGCGTTCCCACTCGTCGTCCTTAGGCTGAAAAGAAATGAAGAGGCTGTGGAATTAGCCGAAGGCGGAGATATGTCTGCTTTGTGGGGGTGCCGCTGATGGGGTGACATGTCACACCCGTCAGCGCCTTGAACAAAGTTTGGACCCACAAACCGAAACACCGAGGACGTCAACTTCGCTTGTCGAATACACACCTTCGGGTGATGTAGCCACTGTATGAACAGTGCGTCGTCTCTCGCAGGATTATCACTCACGAAATCACCAGTGATAACAGGTCTTCGCCTGACCTTCCGGGCCGTCTTGAGAGGTCAAGTTCCGGTAACAATCGTTCGGACGGTGGCTTTGGGCGTCGCAACCAAGGACATGCATTTAGAAGGAGTGACAGGCGACGTTGAGAAGACAACTTCTTTCGGGGTATCTACCAAGGTTGTTGGAAGGGTGCGTCGCCTATGTTCTCATTCCCGGCGGTATTTGCTGATTCTCTGATAATGAAAGTCGACTTTGGCAGTTTGACATCGCACAGCCTGTTCGTACAAGGGTCATAGCTTCTTGTTCATACCAGCTATGCTGTCCAGAGTATCTGTTCCGCACCCTTACGATTGCAGTGTTTTCTTAGATGTTATCAGGTTCGACAGTCTAATCAGCGGATCTTGCTTGGACAACTGCTTTTGCTTGCAAATCCTACGCTTCGTATTTTCGTACCTCAAATCCATCGGCAGCTCAATTGACATCGCTCGAAAGGACTTTCCTTTGGGTACTCCACTTGCCGATCAGTGGCAGCGATGCACGAACTCGGTTTTTCTGACCATGTGAGGACTTCTTGCTGTCTTTCTTGCCAGTGCGTATCTGGATTTACAGATTTCATATCTCGAAGTGATAACAGGGTTCTTCTAACTGCGGTCTCTTGAGTTTGATCATCTACATGAGTATGATCGCTGACTGCAAATTCTGTTCTCAGAGGACGCAACTCATGCACATCCCTCGGTCCTCGAGGTCCACTTGGGACCTCAGCTCACGCAGGAACCCAACGTCTTTGGTTGCGCAGCGCTGCAGCGAAATCGAAGACATTCTTTGGCGTTCTTTGCTCCGGATGCTTCTGTTCGCTGGGAACCGAGCGCCTAGTACAGCTGGGCGCGTTCGGAAGTTTTCTTTCACATTCTGGCTTCAAACGGGACGCCGCCGGGGTTTTCTACGCCACCGTACCTAGACGACTGCGGTAGTCTTCTTCAGTCTCAAGCTCTCGGTCTTTCGACACGAACTGGGCCGACGCTCTCAAAAGATTACGACTCGATGCCAGAAGGCGAAGACAAAAAGCATTCCCACAAGCTGGTCGTATCCAAGACATGTTGTGTAGTCAAGGGTCCTATAGAATGTGCCCACGTCGGTGTTGTGGTCGGTGTTCGTCGCCATAAAAGCGTGGAGATGGTTCATAGCTTGATCAGTTTCTCAATTTATCCTACAGTCCATTGATAAACGCACCTGGAGCTTTCATGGATCTCAGTCCCCAAGGAAACACATGTGTTGGCCGAGTGCACCTATTGCGCGGTGAGTATCTTCGTTCGCTACCAACCTGATGCATCCGCTCAATATTTTCATGTAGCCATCTGTTTGTAATGCACACCGACCACACACAAAGCCCGGTGCAAAGGCGAGCGCGGGCTCGAATTAAATAAGCTTATTGGCCGAAACCTTGCGCTAAAGCTATCAAAGCTGTCCTACCGATGTAGTCTGCCAACGAGATCCTGTAGAGATCCCGGAACAACGACCTGTCTACCTTCACATGCACCGAGGCTGCAGCTTCCTTTCACAATCACAGGTACCATATGGATATGCACGCCACGGCGCGAGACAGTACGTACAATGCGGTTTCATCTCAACGGATGCCACAGTATTGATACGCCCATATCACCGCCCCACTTTGCAGAGTCCGCTGATTTGCACGATGCGAGCATCCTTCAGCTTGACTGAACCTCATGCGGATTGATCGGAACCAGACTCAACAGTGTCGGTATCGAAGTATGCGTACCGTCCAAACGGATGCTGCTTACTTGCCATCCTTATGCCCCGAACAGTCCAGCAAATGCGACCGCACCATGGGCACTCCGCCGCGGTAACGACGACCGTGTTGACGGGCAGTATTTAGGATGTGACGCGGGACTGACGCACAAACTCTCCTGAAAACGCCGACGGTGGAGAGACCGGAAAAATTGTGCCGCGAGTCTACTGCTGCTTGTCTCCGCAGACACCCCAAAGAACGCTTCACAGAACTCCGCGCCCATACATCGACAGTTAGGAACAGACGCTGTACGCCTGGGAGCCATCGGAGGCACAAGTCTTCCGGATGGAGTACTACGACGGGCTTCAGTAATTTGCCGGATCGGCCATATAATCGGACGATTTGCCATATGCAGACGCGTAGGGCCACAGACTGCCGAACGGAGGGACATATTCTAGGGGATGCTGGGGGACATATGCAGCCATACTGAAGACATATACCTCCAGGCCGAGATTTCAGATCACGACAAAATTATGAACGTCAATCTCTGCTTCTATGGGAGTTCGTCGTTCGAAAGCTGCGCCACGATAAATTCGAAGAACTCGGAGTCGGTGATCGCGCCGCCGCCTGCGCGCCGCATACCGAAAAAGGAAGCTAGGCGGTCCGGTCTGCTGGCGTCTACGTTCGTGTTATTTCAGACGTCCACTCGGTCAAAGTTGCAGCGACACTCGAATAAGATTATCTTATAGAAGATGTTAGAAGTAAATAGCAAGACATGTCAAGGAGGTCGTGTGCTCATGATGTTGACCAGACTTGCTGAAACAGACCGTCGGATTGAGTCGGGACCATATGATCCTGCGACTCGATGTTTAGTATCCTACTGCTGTATGCTCACGAGACATATCGACGGACATATGACAGCCATATGACACTCTGAGAGCCATATTCGAGACACATGCTGCCAGTGAGCCACTCAAAGGGCCATATCCAGGACATACGCTGCCGCACAGAGGGCCATATACGAGACATACACTGCCATCTTGAGGGACATATACTACCGTCCATAGGGACATATCCGAGACATATCCTACCGCACAAAGAGACATATCCTACCATTATAGAGACATAGACTGACACATATTGACGCATACCGAGAGATCCAATTGAAACCCCGCATAAGAGCTTTGTTCTTGTTCGTTTTCACCGAGTCTCTCAGGCCGGTTAGATACAGTAAGTACGGCTGCGGCCGGCGGCGTCACGGTTGAGCTTCACCAAAACTGACGTTCAAGTTCATGAAGAGGCAGGGGGAGGAAGAAATATGAGATTCGAGATCTTGATAGGTAGAAACAAGATAAACTTGAACATGGAAACCTGCTTCGAAGAGATCGAATTCAGAAGACGCACCGCACCGCCGACCGAAAAGGAAGCTGGACGGCGGCCCGCCGGCGACTGAATCGGCCATATATACAGGGCCATATGGCCAACATATGGCCATCTGCTACGACGGACATATCAATTGCCAAAGTCTGCCATATCCCGGCCATATTCTGCCACAGAGTATGGCCGTCATATGGCAGCTTATGGCCTTTTATGGCAAATTCTGGTGTCCCTACTACGACCCTGGAGCGGCGGTGGTCGAACAGTACCGTTTAAGGTCTCATGTGGTCGCGGCTTCGTGACGGGTCAGTGGAAAGCAGCCACTGGCATCGGTCCATTGTCTCTACCTCTGTCCATCACATGTACAACTCAGACGCGCGGAACTGTAAAGTCTCTCGGTTAAGTCGTTTGTATCATCTGGAGGGTAGCATTATGGCTATCGTACTACACTGATCTTACAACCGCATAAGTATGTCCAATGCAACAAAAAGGTATCGAGTAACGCTCCAAAGTACCATGTATATGTTGGACAGATGAATCAAAGAGGACTTCGCAGACATATAATAATGCAGCAAACAGAACTTGAAATGTTACCGCTTTTCCTTCACGTAGAAATGAAGAATCAGATAGCTCGCGAGCGTGAATACGCCGATAAAGATGCCGAGCAACGCAGTGTTTGGCCACCAGAAGGTCTGTAAAATACATGATGAGTACTTAGAGCACACCGAACACGGTAGTTCACTCACCCCTGCTCGAAGACCAAAGGTTGATAAAATGGCAGCGGCAGGCACATCAAGCTCCACACCGAACTGACAATGCAACACTTCGATGAGAGAAGCACATAGGCTGGACGAAATGTTATCGTACCTTCTTCTGCTTCAGCTGCAGATAGCGGAGTTCATTCACTGCCAAAGCTTCAAACGCAGCATGGAAGAATGATACAGTTTGCAACCACGCGAACGCAGGATGCAGTGAATCTGAGTTGATCAGAAGACCAGTGAAGAGGAGGCTAAGAAGACGATCCGTGAGTATTATGACTAAACGAACGAAGGGGGCGGCGTACTTGAACAACATGATCAGGGTACCGAGTAACCCAGCGACGCCGACATCAGCGATCGCGATGGACAAGAGTAAAACGCAAGTGGCGGTGGCGAGATTGAACAAGATGAGAATAAGCATGAACTTCCAGAACGTGGCTTGCGTAGGAACCAAACCGACGAGGCCGTACACAATACCTCCATATACGAATGGCGGAACGACACGGAGAGGAAGGATGTCGAATAAAATCTTCGACGCAAAGTAGGTGAACGACGAATAGTAACCATTTGCACTGTAACATGTCAGCTGTTGGAATGATAGCCGACAGCTAATGAGAACGCACCGTTCACGCATGAAGAGAATACGCTCATTTGCGAAGAGACTCAGACTTGACAAGCAGGAGAATCCGAACAGCGCCAATGTGAAGAAGAACAATCCTGCAGAGCAAAGACAACAGATCAATGTAAGTCCGCGGAGCGAAGCTGGTACTACGCACCTAATCGGTTCTGGAAACCAGGGATATCGACGCTGTGGCGGATATTAATCTATGACCCAGACAGCAGAAGCGGGCATACATACCCAGATTGCCCGTAGAATGCGCCACAGATCACTAGGAGAGCAGATAAGCTTGATGAGCCTACAAAGTAAAATGGAATAGACTTACAAGCAAGAACAATTGATGAAATGTAATGCGCCGCCAGCAACGCCGGATCTCGATACAAATTCTTGAACGCACGACCGCTGAGGATCTGGAACTGTGTTCTCCAACTTGCACGCTTCCGACCTCGGGTCAACGAGCTCTCCATGGCGACGTCAGGCAGCGCGTCTTCGGACTGAGGTGCAGCAGCCTGCGCCGTCTCCGTGATTTCAGCAGCCAAGTCCGCCGCAATATCGCTGTTCTTGAATGCATCCACGAGCTCCGCCAGACGAGCTGAGATCGGAGTGTCACCACGCTGGGATGTAGGTGTGATAGCTCCGAGAAGCTGGGATGTCTTGCGCTTGATGAATTGCGTCGATGAGGAGACAGCGGATCCCGCTCTTGTCTGCAGTTCCGTCTCATCAGTAGAGGTGGATGACTGGCCATGTGTCAATATGGAAAGAGCAGGTGCTCCGCGTGAGATCCCGCGCTCTTCGTCAAGTAAGGCATCCGACTCGTCAGGTTGCAACGTCAACTCTGTCGGAGGACTATCCAGGGACCGTGGCTCTGACACGGCTTGCATCGTCATATCGACTGCAACAAAGATAAGTCATGCAATGCAATTGATCTGGGATCCAACTTACTCAGGTAATCAGCGAGGTTGAAGCCAGGTGGGCATGGGCGACCGATCTTCGTCAGGTACTCGTGGCATCGAGAGGCTTCACCGGAATAGATCAATTTGCCCTGTGCGAGGAGAATGATTTGATCGAACAGAGAGACGATGTTGCTTCGAGGCTGATGGATAGTAAAGACAACAGTGCGATTGTAGTCTCTGGCAAGACCGACAAGGCTCTCAATGACACTCAAAGCGTTGAACGCATCAAGACCTGTGAACACGCCATAAGTACAAGTCCACAGCTATGCCATAGACGGCGAAAAACGTACCACTAGTGGGCTCATCAAGGAATAGGATGGACGGGCTGGTAACCAGCTCGCATGCGATGGATACTCGTCGCTTCTCCCCACCAGAGATCGATCGACGGCCTATGGAGACATATCAGTCAAGTCGAAGAACAAACAATCTTTGAAACGCGCACCTTTACTTCCAATCCTGGAATCCTTGATGCTCAAAATACCAAGCTCGTTCATAGTCTCCAATGTCCTGTACTTCTTGGCCTCCAGACTCATCTCCCTGGGCAACCTTAGCAGCGCAGAGTACAACACGGTCTCATACACCGTCAACGTGCTCATCAAGGTATCCTCTTGGTCCACGAAGCCCGTGACTTTCCTAAAATCCGCATCTGCGACCTCCCGACCATTCACCAACGTCGACCCTCCCACGAGACCTCTCTTCCGCCTCCTCGCGAGAATATCCAAGAAGGTCGACTTGCCAGCTCCAGACGCACCCATAATGGCCATAATCTGACCGGGCTTCACAGAGCCCGAGATGTTGTCCAGAATGGTCTTCCCGTTGCCGAGGTTGTACGAGATGTTGGTGAAGTGCAGCGAGGCGGGGACGTGGTCGGTCATGAGCTTTGCGGTCTCGGCCTCTGGGAGACGAATCTTGCCGAAGTCACCGGAGCGCGTCCGTCCGGCATACCAGAGGACTGGTTCAAAGTGAGTGATACGTTCAAGGTAGAAGGTGAAGCAGCTTACCTGCTGATGCGGCAATGACAATCAAGCCAGCACCTGCGATGGTCAACGCGATGAACCTAGAATTGTCTGGTTTAGGCGGTTCCTGATCACAAGGCCACGATGAGGATCCAAAACATAAGGCCAGGACTCAGAAAGCACATACGACGTATCCTGGTACCTGCGAATAATGCAGACACTCGCCAGCCTCACATTGCAAAGTGATCATAGGATCGCCGAAGAACGTCGTAATGAGCTCATCCATAGCCTCTTCGGAGAATGTGCAGCCTTTCCCAGACTCGCACTTGAAAGTCGCCGGACCTTTGATATCGTCCTCGAAGTACTCGTGGATATCTGATAAAACGCTATCAGAGTAGGCATTGCACAAAGTGAAGGGCTACGCACCAACGCTGCCATCCTCTCCACAGATGAACCGACCAGGGACACATCTACACTGCATTTCCTCGCATCTATACTGGGTAACGTTGACGCCATAACTGGGTATCCGTTCTGATGTGCAGTTCGTCAGGCCGCAGTAAAATGACTCCACTTCGGCGGCCCAGAATTGAAATTGGCAGGTCTTGTCCGTTGCGTCGCAAGTGAATGTGACTTCGGGCTTGCGTCCGTCTAGCTGGTCGATGATCTTCCGGTCTGTGGTAAGGTCAGGAATTGTCATGCAAGGATCATGTCCAAAACGCACTCGTAACGTCGCATTGTTGATGGTTCTGGAAGACGGTCTCTCCACCCTTGTAACACGTCATGTTGGTTGAGGTGTCCCCGGATTCTGGCTCGCCATATATTGGGAAGCCAGTACATGCGTCATCCGTCTTGCAAACTGTAGAGCGTGAGCGAGGGCGGGACAGCAGAAGACGACGGCACGCACCGTTGCAGTTGACACCTCCCCATCCGTCTTTGCATTCGCACTGAGTCCCATCCTCCCTCTGCCTACGCCTCTCTCCGTCCGCCAGCGAGTCGCATTCTTCGAAATATCGTTGAGGGACGGTGACAACCAAGACTAACAGTGGATTACTCACGTGGGGTGAGACAGTCAATCCCAGCCCATCCCGGCGGACACTTGCATTGACCATCAAAAGCAGAGCACTCCCCGAAGTGTCCGCACGTGAATGCGTCCAACTGGCAATTAAAGCATGGTGGGCAGTTCGCTGGGGATGCTGTCAGCTCATGAGTATCTCATCAAGACTACTCGAATGACGTACCTGGTCTTCTCGGAGCTGCGAGGCTCTGCAATTATATCCGTCAATCCTGGCACGGTCGCGAGATCAGAAACCCGAACACTCACACTTAGCTCGTAATCCTGTGAACTGTAGCTAACTCGGAGGGAAGAGTTGGTGGACGAAGAAGCCGATACCAATACCGATGTCGAAGCGAGAAAGAGCGACGCGAGTGCCGCGTGAGGGAGCATGGTGGACGCCGCAGTCGACGTCGTCAGCGTCGTGGTCAACGTCGAGAACAGCGTGCGCTACTCGTGCGCTTCGCCCCGGCAGCTGTGGGGTACGGCGCTCCGGCGTCTGCACCTGCCATATACGGCGCACCCGGACCGCTATGCGAGCTGCCCGGGCCAAGCTCGTTGCAAGCTCGCTCTTGCTTGGAGACCTCCTCATTGGACAACCTCCTCGCCCGAGAAATGTCTGACTTTTGGCCATTCATAGTATCTTGAAACATCTTAGCAACGTCTTCTCATCTTACGAAACGTCTGGAAGACTCCGGCGTGGACCTCAGAATGGACTGCGCTGTCATCAGTCGTACAAGATTAGGCCATTATCGATCTGTTACAAAAGCTCATAAGGACGCTCACGTTCGTTCACTAATCTCTGCTTCCCTCCTCTCCCCAGAACTCTGTCGTCCCACTCAATGTCTGCTAACGAGAATGGTGAGTGCACCATTTCGTGACAGAGCAGTGCATTTTCTCATGACGGACAATTGAAGTGCTGGTTGGTGTCATCGGAGGCAGTGGTCTGTACCACTTGGACAACCTCACATTCATGTGAGTGCCAACGTTTCTCATTGCGCGTATTTCGTTCTGACATCCTCTTCAGTAAGCATGTAAACCCGGAGACAGTACGTTCATAGCAGCTCAGATAGTAGAGCACCCCTAAAACCCGTTTCCGTGTCCTCCAGCCATGGGGCTTCCCTAGCTCTCCCATCTCCATCTGCGCGCTGCCATCTGGGACGAAGGTCGCATTCATTGCGAGACATGCTGCCGGTCACATCATCAACCCGTCCCAAGTCCCCTCGCGCGCCAACATTGCTGCCCTCAAATTCCTCGGCGTTCGCGCCATTCTCGCCTTCTCCGCGGTCGGTTCCCTCAGGGAAGAGATCGCTCCAGGCGACTTCGCCCTTCCCACCCAGATCATCGATCGTACCAAGGGAATTCGCCCATCAAGCTTCTTTGAGGACACTTCCGTTGTCGCGCACACCGGTTTTGGCGATCCCTTTGCGAACAAGTTCATCAACTGGTTGGAAACGCGGGTCAGGAAGGTGCTGGAGGAGAGTGGGAACGGGGCGAAGCTGCACACGGATAAGTGCATCGTGTGCATGGAGGGACCGCAGTTCTCGACGAGGGCAGAGAGCAAAATGTACAGGTTGTGGGGAGGGGATCTGATCAACATGAGTGTCATCCCCGAGGCCAAGCTTGCCAGGGAGGCTGAGCTCAGGTGCGTACTCTTCATTTCACATAAGACTTTCCACTCATTCGAGTGACAGCTATGCTCTTATCGCCACTGCCACTGATTACGACTCGTGGAGGGAGAACGAGTCGTCAGTCACGGCTGCCGATGTCTTCAAGACGCTCTCCACGAACGCCGAGCTCTCTCGCAAGGTGGCATTCGCCGTCCTCGACGAATTGAACGAAGCTGCCAAAGAGGGCGACATCTTGACCGAGGAAGTCGGCTGCATGAAATTCGCGATCATGCCTCGCTCGGTCGCGCAGAAGGACGAAGACAGGAAGAAGCTCAGCTACATCCTTCCTACCTATTTCTCGGACTGATGAGGTTTAAAAGGGAAAGAGAGCGACATAGAGCGTCAGAAGCGATAGACAGAAGAAGCCAAACTCCGATGTAAGACAGACTTACAGTAACATCTAGAAACGACAATTGGCGGCATACGGAACGTCTTACGAGATTCTGATTGCGCAACTCAAAATTTTCAACCGTCTTTGTGAGACTCACTCAATGTATGATGTTTGCAGGTGATAGCTTGGACTTGGCTTGGACTGTCACCTCGATGAGACCAATGAACGAGAAAAAGGTGGAGCGCTTCCTCGCGACTGTATGTCGAAAAAACCGCGCTATTCTGAGAAGTTTCCGAAGTGGGTTCAGACAGATCTCGTAGAGGTGAGTGCTCACCTCCTGATACATTTCTTTGATGTCGACTAGTTGCTTCCAGTCCTCGCACTCCAATAGAGGGCGACCATGCTTTGGTGTCAGATAACCGAAATGGATTTGTACATTCCATGGATTACAGATATACTGGGGGGGGGGGCATTTTTGTCTTCACTAGTCTCAAGCTGTCACCCTACACTGCTCCATTCTCAGAGGCTTCAACTTTCTCAAGGACATTCAAACACTGTACGCTTATTCCGGTGCAACGACGGGCATTTCGTATTGGAAGAAGCGAAGGCTGCGCTGTTCTAGCAGACGGCCGTCAGCATTCCTATTAAAGGGCCTGTTGCCATCAAGGTATGCGCTCTTCTATTCTACAGCTATGAGGTTTCCGTTGAGACGTAGACTTTCATAGATAGCGTATCGGTATGTGGGTTCTCCTTTGCCTGATGCATAGCTTACGTATCGCTTCTTATCGATCTCACCATCAACTATCCACAGGACACGAAGATAAAACGCATGTCTAGATGCCCCCCAACCCTCTCATCCCAGTAGAAATTGGCGTCATGACATCGACGCGAGGACGCCGCACGTTCAGCGGCCCCCAAATTTATGCAGAGTGAGCTTTGTCTGATCGTAGTCTTGGCGTTCTGCTAATATGCATCGTGATGATAGCGAGATGTCGTTACTGGGATTTGGGACCGCACTATGGTGCGTGTTGCTTACAGTCTCGAAGAATTTCGTCCTGATGGGTCATTTCAGGGAACCCGCCCCAACGACATACACAAAGATTGAAATTGGAGACGTTGGCTACATCAGTGACGGCCAATTTCAATTTTTGTTTCGTGCACGCGACCCGCAAGGAACTCGTGTTGAAGGCCAGGACGTTCCAAAAGGCTTTGTGCAGCTCGTCATAGACGACAGGACGGTTGTTCAACTCCAACCCCGCAGACCTGGAGCTCTTCAGTCTAGGAGCGTTCGCAGGACTGGACAAGATATCAGCATCTCGTCAGAAGTGTCGGTATCTTTTGGCTTATGATAAAATCCCTCGCGTATCTGACGCAGGTAGAATAGACCTCTCACCTCGCTTTCGGCGTCGGGCCATATCAAGTTCGAGTCAATTACAACGGAAGGGGCAATCTTAGTGACGAACCACAAAACTTACCGAAGCAATGCTCAAAGACTCCGGCGGTTCAAGGACTACACGCGAGCCCACTGCAAGAGTTGGGAGGAGTTTGCTCAGGAGCACGGCCACGATGTTGAAGTTCACGATATCATCCTTGTCACAGGCGTCGACATGACATCAGACTTCTCCATGCTGGCATTCACGCAAGGACAGAGAAATCAAGAAATATCCTTCAGCGTCGGTGCCCCCTCAGATGGCGTCCGCTGCGGTCTCTGTATGGGGCTCATGGCGCTGCGACTTCCCCATCGTATATGAGAACTGGGGTCCGCAAGAGACTGCACCACCGTCCGGTGTCGAGGGTGAGGTTCAGGCACAATCACCTTCTGCCCCGTCGTACCACCAATGTGTCTTCTTGCGTGGCTATCGCGTTTTTGTGCGGACGCCATTGTTCACCCTCCTCAAAGCCAGTGCTGGACATCATGAGCCTGGATCCGGCAGTGACGATGAGCATCATGCATACGGTCCCGTCGTTCCAGCGAACCTTGGGTCCTCGACTGAAACAGTCTTACGCACAGATATCAAAGTGAGCACCGCATATCACGGAGTAAAAATTCTTTTCCTCACAGCGAATTTGCAGTATGTAGATGCTCTAGAAGCGATCGCTCACTACATCTTTCTGGTTAGCACAGTAGGCTGTGCTTCGTTTCCATATGGCTCATATTTTCACAGAATTCAAATGCACCACGATCCATTGTGCATGACTCTGATATCGCTGAGCTCGTCTCACTTGCTAATGAGGCTGGTATGGAGGTAGTTTCACTGTCTGAGATCCTTGACACGTTGCGGCCCAATGTGGAAGAAGATGAAGATAGTAAGCGTGTTGATCTGTGTCCCATTTCATGCCTGTCGAAAGCTGACGTCATGACAGCTGCTTTTATTGCCTTTGCCGGAGACGTTACTCATGAAGATGCGCTACATGTGTCAGTGAATGACGACTGGGACGAACAGGCGACTGGTAGCGACGACAACCAGTGGTCCGACACTTCTTCAGAAATCACTGAATTCGACCCCACTGGATTTCCCCGTTACTTTGTGGAGCGAAACGGTCGACTCTTCCATTCTCATACTGGCTCTCCCTATCCTTTCCCAGTGGATACGGACGAACAAAACGTGCGTAGACGTACTTTGTCTTTCAGCCGCGGTACACTCCTCCCTCGATCTTCGCTGACAGTTGTGGTCGACCCCTCGACCACTCTCGAGCTGACATGTACTTGCCTTGCAGAGGTAAAAGAGGGTGCATGCCCTGCTGAAAACACGCTTGGGAGGCAATTACGTCGGCCCCGTAAGGGAAGTACTTCGCCAGACGGTGGGACGACAGCGACGCGCGCTAGATCTGGGGACGGGAACGGGCATCTGGTGAGTTTAATGTTGGCAGCTGTTCTTCGTACGAAGGGATGTTTTGACTCGACGCCACAGGGTGGAAGAGATGGCTAGCGAGTTCCCCGATGTCCGATTTGATGGTTTGGACATCGGTGAGTACATAGATGTGTCCATTGTTCTTGTGTCGTGCATGGCTTATGTCTCTGACAGTCCCCATCGCCTCCCGATATCCCCCCGCCAATGTTATGTTTGAAATGCACGACATTGGCGAGCCCTTCCGCTATGCCGACAGGTACTATGATCTCGTCCATGCCAGATCTGTCTCGATGGCCGTAAGCCCTATTAAGCTCGGTGCCGCTTTTGCAAGTGCTCACGACTTCTATAACTAGGTACACAACTACGCCGTGCTGTTGGACGAAGTGGCACGCGTGCTTCGACCCCGAGGGTTGTTCGTAGCTGGCGAGTGGACTCGGGGTCCAGCAATGCTCGGGGGCGGGGATCCTTCGGTCCACTTACCTCGAACGACCGAATTCTTCCGCATGGTCAACCACGCTCTAGCCGCCAAAAACATCTTTCCTGTTGCTCCCTTTCTGCACGAGCTCATCGAGGAGTCTAATCACTTCGAGGACGTGCACTCGCGTCAAATTAAGATCGCTGTCGGGGGGGACGCGCACGGTGACAGGTTCAGGGAACTCCAGAAAGTGTATGCGGAGAGCATGAAGGTGGTGCTCCTGGAAGCAGGTAGACTCTCGCGTCGTGAGGTGAAAGAACTCGTCGAGGGGTATTTATGGGAGTTGCATTACGTTCCAGGCATGGTACATGTCTATCACACTGTTCATGCGCGGAGGATCGCTCGTTAGAATTATGTACCATGTCACTGCTGAGGCAACATATAAGCGCCCATGTGCGTTTTGCTAGTCCACTCCACTCCTTGTATGTCTGCCGAATATACTCCTACTAGTACTACTCCTACTCCTACTCTGCCACGGTACTGGAATCCATCCACGCAATACGACGTCGCGAGCGCCTCTCACCAAACGTCCCTCCTGGCCACACATCGCCATGGCCATCGTCGTGACCATCCTCCTGCGCGACCCCCGCTACGCGTTTCCACTTGCCTCCCTTGACGTCGATCATGGCGGTCTCCCTAACGCGGCTGCGTGCCGAATCAGGATCGGGGTCTCATTCACAAATGCGGTCGATAGAGGAGGTGGTGAAGGAAGAGGAAGACATGGACCAGATGATGTTGACATTTGGAAATTCATGAGGCGACGGTGAAAGGTAATTGCGCACGCTAGGCCGTCTGCAATGTGAGGTTCTCGAAATTGTCGTGACTTGTACCCATCCTAACGACAGATGAGGAATGATAGGTTTTCTGTCGGGATACCGTACACGTCTTGTGAGCCAATCTGCTAAATGATATCTTAACTCCCAACGCTGACGACTCGTAGGAAGTTTCTATTCACCTGCGATTCGAGGTTCGCGTCGCGTCGAGGGGACAGGAACAACAGGGGATGGAAACGACGGTTTGTAGATTTGAACGTGTCGCGAAGCAATCCGCTTGTACGATACATTGGTCTGGTGTGTGACCTCACTCCTCTCCTCAGATATCAGTCTCATACTGTTCTTGACAGGCATCAACGACAAGTGGTCCTTCGAAGCAGCCCCATGGCGTGTGGCCCAGCGTGCCAAATATGGGGCTACGACTGCAGCGTATCCGCCTTCGGCGCTGAACCCGACTCTGTTCCCTCCCTCCAGTCCCGCGCACATTGCTTCCCTTAAGTACATACGCCCCCGGGTCTCGCCACGCGCCGTCGTATTCTCCTCCCAGGCACATCCTGAAGTCTCAGAACGGCCTCGAATGGACCGACATCCTTATAATCGACTTCGTCCCGTTTTTTGACGATTTCGTCGTCACGGATTCTATGACCATGACGAACATGACGACGTCTCCGAGAGGGCAGATGCTGCTGTTCATTCATGCGAAGGAATGGGATGTGCTCAGCATATTCCAACGTGTAGTGGGACGATATGAGTAAGAGTGAGCGTGTGGGGCTGAGACTGATTGGGATGGAATGAATCTGGTTTCTATCGATGTTTGGAAGAGTCGGGTTAGGCGAAGTGAGTAAATTTTCTTCGCAGTATCTCATCGTGCTGACAGTATGGTCCCCTCGTGTCCTAGTATTCGTTCTCGAATTCCAGCGGTGACCGTCCTAGGAGATCGTACGAATACAGCGAGTATCCTACGTACGGTTCAAGGCGCAAGTCCATCTAACCTTTATCTTCAAATGTCAGCTCTCATTCATTCAATGGACCGCGCTTCAGTACCCCATAATAGGAGTTGTGGTCATAAGCACAATCGAATGGTAGCTGCTTGAAAGTTGGCGGAAACTTTTGATCCTTCCTGCACTGAATACACACTGTGCCGAATTATTATCGCAAAGAAACGCACAGGGTCCTGAGGCCTGACAGTTCGGAAATGAACGCCATGCAAATACAAATGTAGAACAAACCTTCTGAGTTCGCGGTACTAGCCAGGCGCACTGCCTCCAGCAGTACCCTTTCCCAGCGTCCTGGTTCATCTCCCCCAGTCTCCTCAGAGCCCCCTCTTCTCTCCTCAGAGCCCCCTCTTCTCCTGCGAGGCTCCTTTCTCCCTCACCCCACGCCTCGAGCATGACCTTTCCCTCCTGCGAAAGCACTCTAGGTACGCTGTTCTCGCGCCAAGCATACAGCGGCCACGTGAAGCACTGTACTGGAGATTGCATGACATTTGCGCAAGACTTCGTCGCCCGCTTGAAGCTACGTCTAGAAAGGTCTGAAGACATCAACAGCCTTCTCGATGTACCAGCGGGCCGCGCACAGCATGCAATCGATCTCCTGGACAAAGTAAGTCTTGCCAGATCGCAAGTTCATGAAGCTTTATTGAACTTGCCTTTTAGGCCTTACTCTCGGAGCAAATCAAAGAGCACAAGAACATAATACATCGCCACCTGATGAAATTTGCTCGCAAGTCGAAGAAGTCTCCGAATTCGTTGGTCAAAACAGCCATTCGTTTCGAGTCCATGCATCCCATTAGCGGCGGTGGCTTCGCTGATATCTTCTGCGCCGATCTCGATGGCGTTAAGGTCGCGGTCAAACGACTCCGACGCTTCCTCACTATGAGTAAGTCCGTTTGCGATGCAAATATAGAGGTAAAGAAACAGCTGAACTGTGACTGTCCTGAGCTGACGAGACCTTTCACTGCCGCAGGATTTCCGATACGAAGTGCTACTTTGGCGTGGTCTCCACCATCCCCACGTGCTTCCCCTGTTGGACATACATGAATTTTCACCACACGATCTCGGTATGGTGTCGCCATGGGTGGACCAAGGCAATGTCCGTCACGTTCTGGATAAACTCCTGAATACTATGCCTTCTTCCACGTTGATAGGTTGGATATTTCGATGGGTGAGCTGATATGCTGACCCGCCAAATTTGTACTGACTTGCCGGTAGATGCATCAAAGCGCGTCGGGTCTTCAGTACTTACACGGAGAGGGCGTTATTCATGGAGACCTTCGGGGCGTAAGTCGCCTGTCGTATTTTCACCCGCGTATGAAGTTCTAATTTCCCCCACCAGCCAAACATGTTAATCGACTCCAATTACAAGCTGATGCTGACAGACTTCGGTCTCTCCGTCTTTTCCGAATGCACCAGTCACGCCTATGGGTCTAAGCGCGGAGGTAACCCTCGATGGCTTGCCCCAGAACTAGTTAATACCCCCTCCGAGTTGGACAAACCACAGAGGCCGACGAAGGCTACTGATGTATTTTCGCTTTCCCGCACTTATTTGGAGGTGCGTTTTGCAACGCGACGGATGTATCTCCTGCTAACAGCTCTTGTCCAGCTCTGCACAGGGAAGCCGCCTTATCCTGACTTCTGGTCTGCCCACACAGTGTGCGTAAAGGTTGTGAACGGTGAACATCCAGAGCGCCCAAGCCTTCCCGGGGGCGAGAAGCTGCAGGAGAGCGCCTGGCAGATGATGCAGCGGTGCTGGAGTCAAAAGCCGTTAGAGAGGCCCTCGGCGTTACAACTGATGGAGTTCACGCGCACGATGACATCACCTTCTTTGCACCGCCAATACGAGCATAGTGAGGAACGACCTCGTTCACCTTCTTCTCCATATACATGCACGCCCGGGAGCGGGGGCTCTAGAGGGCAGCGGAGACGGTGGCAGTGTGGTCTTCCCGGCGGCCCTGTCGTTGTCGGAGGGCAGGGTCGGCTAAAATGTGAGCCCGTCCATGCTGCACTCTGACAAGGACAACCTGGACAAGTCACTTACCGTCATTACAGTGCACGCGATTTCCAAGTCGTTCAGGGCCTCTTTTATTCGCAAACGTTGCATCAATCGAGACCACAAAGCACCTATCAAGGCATTAACGAACTCTGCTGGTACTTCTCCAGCTGTAGCAGGAGCAAGTCTCGTCTCCTTCGACAACGATGCAGGAATGAAGGCGAATTCGCATACCGGAAGGTTTGACACCGTGACGTTGAAACCCGTGGTGCAAGAATCTGAGATTAGTAATTGACCTCAGTCTACTTGAATGCATTTCGAGAACTAACAATACAACAGTTGCGGCCCGCATTGCGATTGACGTAGCACAAGGAGAAGCGTTCACTCGAAACCTCACCGTCGGCGACAAAGCTACGAGACACGGCAACGACTCAGAGGAGAAACACGATCTTTCGTACTCTGGTCCAAGTCCTCAAAGTGTCACTCCGGTGGTCCCACGTTGCCGAATCGTTTTGAAAGGATCATTTACGACCCAACTTAACAGCTTTCTCATAAGCACGCAGCAAGAAAGTCTTTTACTTCCACGTCAACAACAAGGTCGTGATAGACTGTGGGAGTTCATTTATCGGTGTTGAGTATCGTTTTTTCCGATATCGAAATGCATCATACTAATGGCCCTCTTCTCGATAGATACGGGTGACGGGTCTCTTGTCCGAGTTGGGGTAGGGCGTGCCCCTACGCTCTCGGGCGCACGTGAAGCAGCTGCGGCGCAAGCTTTGCGGGTGCTGTACAGGGACGTACCCATAGACTAGCCGGAACTTGAGCTATGCTACGGGATGTTGGACGTTGAGCATACAGTACTCTCGAGGCAATCAATGGGTGACAAACATTCAATATTCAAACCGCACGTATTAGTCAAATTCAACTTGTATCGGAAGTCGACTAGAAGCCGTTGATACATCGAGTCATCGTGGCTTGAACACGAGATCAACTTTTGAATGCGCCTTTCAATTATAACAGAGAATGATCGACCATCATCATTCGTCGTTATACTCAGCAACGGAGACTACCTCTCAATGCACCGTCGAAGTTTAATGTTGAAGGTTCCTCCTCCTTTAAGTTCCAACTTTCTTCGCCAAACAGGAACTCGGAAAAAACGATCTGAGCGTTCTCTGCGCCAAGCCCTTTCTTGATTTCCCACCTCATCTCCCAGCATACTTACTTCACACTTTCTCTGTCAGCTTTCTATATCGTGTCTCATGTATGCAGCAGCTAAACGGGCTTCGTGCACCTGTCTCGATGCCGACCAATAGACTCGGCAGAGTCACGACGCGGCCTCTTCTCCAGTCGTTTGTCCTGTCTGAGTAGGTTGAAAGTATTGTATATCTCCAAGCTGATCGATGATGCATGGGCAGACAATGCAGCCGAATCTTGTCGTCGAGACGAGAGTGTGGACTTCGAGGAGTTCTATGAGGTTCTATGGTAGTACCGGTACACAGACAGGGCCTTGGCAGAATCCCGATAATCTCGGAGAGCGTGATCGGGCTCGGGCTCGAGGATGGCCGCTTGCGTTGAAGCGCCTTCGGGCGACTTCATCTCCACCATCTTCGACGCGTCTTCTCCAGGGTGCCCTCTGCATGTTCCTCCCTCATGCCGCGCAAAACACGCCCAACCGGCCCTTCAAGCCGCCAACCTACAAGACTCGGTGTCCACTCACCCGATGATCTCTGTGGCCTCTCACGCCTCTTCTCTGACAAGGGGGTGTATAAAATGGCACCCTTCTTGGGTTTAGTTCGGCACACCCATAATCTTGCCGCCTTGTCCTCTTCAGCCCTTACCCCAGGCATTCCAAGTCTTTACTTTGCCATTTATTTCTTCGCCCCTCATGTCTTCACCCAAACGGACTGTCCTGATCACTGGGTAAGTGGACACCAGTTTTCTTATGGCGCCGGCGACTCCATCGAACACAATTTTGGTCGTAGATGCAGCGAAGGAGGACTAGGAGAGGAGATTGCCAAGCAGTACCATGCTAAAGGTGCGTTTTGTTGCTGCTGTTTCATGCGACATTCACCCATTGAGTATTGTACGATCAGGGCTACGGGTTTTCGCCACCGCGCGAAGACCAGAGTCCATGAAATCGCTGAAAGCCCTCGGAGTCGAGATATTCGCATTGGACGTGACGAACACGGAGAGTATCTCGGCATTGAAAGCGCAGATTGAAGAGTTGACGGGAGGCTCGCTCGATATTCTGGTCAATAACGCGTACGTCCGAGCCTTTTCTTTCGTGTCCGAGTCGATGAAACTGATATCGAGGCACCGACAGCGGTGTCCGTATGTCATTTTATCTTATGCAGTCGAGGTTCCGCGCTCACTGTGCTTCTGTGAAGCTTCTACGTCTGCCGCCGTCGATGCCTCCATTGACGATGTCCGAAAGCTCTACGAGGTCAACGTCTTCGCCGTCATGGCGATGGTGAAGGCATTTGTCTCGTTGCTCATTGCGTCTGGAGACGGGTGCGTCGTCAACATTGGCAGCCTGTCTGCTATCACTCCTCTTCCATTTGGTTCCATCTACGGATCAAGTAAAGCAGCGCTGGCCTCTTATAGCGATGTTTTGCGGATTGAGCTCGCGCCTTTCGGGTGAGTAGGCTGATATCCTTGATGGATGCAACCGTCACAACTAATGCGCGCGTTTCGTAGAGTGAGAGTCCTCGTGGTACGTCCGGAGAACCGTTTAATGACATCTCAACGTTCCGAAAACCGTTGTGTAGGTCCTCGCTGGGAATGTCCGAAGTAACATCGGAGGACACTATCTTCCAATGCCTGAGAATTCGATATACAAACCCATCGAACCCGAATTCCGGTACAACCGCCTCGATCACTTCCACGGTCCGTTCCGAATGCTTTCCATGTACCCTTAGCTCCCGTTCTGACCTTTCGTCTATTTCAGATGGAGCACCTGACCGCAAACCCGTCGTTGCTGACATTGTGAGGGAGTCTCTCAGGAGAAAGCCTCGTGCTTGGCTTTGGGTTGGCAAGAATTGGCTCGTCGTCTGGCTCATCAGCACGTTCTTCAGTCGGACAGCGTTCGTGAGTGCACTTGATTTGAACGGCGACGTGATCGATATTGACGGAGGGTTCGGATTCACAGGACTCCATTATGTCGAAGAAGTTCGGCCTCTCTAAGCTTGCTCTGATTCTCCGCTCGCGCAAGGCCAAGACGGCTTGAACTTATCATGTATCTCACTGTATGTAGCTTTGTTCATATCTGTATACATCGACTGCCTGTATATACCTCTCAAGACGTCTCGGAAGGATGCACGATCAACTTACGAGCTCCGACGCCGGCCATGAGCCTCTCTTGCGCCTTAGGAATGGCTGTCAGACCTCCGGGGACGTATTCAGTGGCAGTGGTCTGAGTAATAATCAGTATCATGTACTGATGTGAGATCGATGCCTGGACGTTTCCCACCTTGAGTTCTCCAGACTCGAACCATCCAGTGAGGTGCTTGAACGTGTCGGCCACCCGTTCCCTATGCAGGGGCAAATGGGGGGTGCCGATGGGCATCGTCACCGTCTTCTCAGGGACGAGGATGTCCTTGTCAATGTTGGGCAAGGTGAGAACGACGAGGAGCCCGCCTGGGGCCAACGGCTTGTATGCAGCGTTCTGAGTGTCATCGGTAGAGACGGCGTCGTAGATTCAGGTGAGGGGCTCAGAAGTGATGGCTTTGGCGGCGGCGGCGAGAGCAGAGAAAGACAGGTTACGGTCGATGATGTGGGTGGTACCGAGGGAGGTGGCGAGCTCGATGTTGCTTGAAGATGCGGTAGGGGGGAAAGCCGGACAACCTGGCGAGTTGAATGCCTGTGATCCTGTTGATAGGAGTCGGGCACCGTGACATTCAAGGCGCGAGATACTTGCCATATTGACCGACGGCAGAAGCCCCGCCGAGGATGAGTATCGGGCTCCCAGCTTGTCACGTCCGCCTTCCTGCCAGAAAGGCGTGAAGCCAGCTCCTCCACCAAGTTCAGGAGCAATTCTGTTTCCGTAGAAGATGATCGCGGAGGTCGACAACGCGAGAGGAATTGTGGCCGCTTGATCGAGGGTGAGGTTGGCTGGGACCTGACATGAGCGTGTCAGTATATTTCGTCGGGGCCTAAACGAGCAAGTGTCGCTTGCCTTCGTAACGAGATCAGCAGACACCACGGTGTACTCCTGGAAGGCAGCGAGCTTGTTCGAGTAGAAGCCTAGATGAATTCTGGATAAATTGACAGTTAGATATGTAAAGCTGACATTTTGAGTACATCGGGCCACTGACACTTGATCGCCAACATTGAGAGATGTGACGCCTTCACCCAAGGCAACGATGACGCCAGAAGCGTCTGAGCCCTGGCGAGTAGGATACTCGGTAATGGCGAAGGAGTATTCGGTATAACGAGTCCTCCAGTCAGTCGGGTTGAGTGCCGCGGCGTCAACGCGGACGACGACTTCCCCTGCATCGGGCTTGATGACATCTACGATGTCGACCTTATATTCTCCAGCGTGCTCCATGAGAAGGAGGGCTTTTTGCTGAAAAGGGAGAGTCATTGCGCTGAGCAAGATGAGGAACAGTAGTCTGCGTATGCGGCGATGTCTTGAGGTTCTTGCGCTGGTTCTGAGGGCATCAACTGGCTGCTCTTATATCTTTTGGCCACACCACTAGACAACCGAGCAAATTGGAAGGATTTTGCACTAGCATTGAGTCTATCGTGGTGCTCATTGTGTGCCCTGCAGCCATACTGACTCGCTGGGCACACTCGCGAGCGCCGCTGGATGACAGCAGACGTTCCACGACGAGCGGCGTATCCTATTCGAGTTTTGTTATCAGCCGTGGGAAGTAAGTTTCGGAGTTCTATGGCCAATAGCTACCTGA
>RWJN01000492.1:0-24822 GCA_004332605.1 Steccherinum ochraceum
CATAGGTGCTCTTCTGCCTCCTGTAGGGATGGTGCGCAGTCTGGTATTATATCACTGTGTCAGCAGAATGCCACTCAGGATAATGGACATATATCGTTTGGAGATAAGCCCCATATTTGTAGAGATGTTGAGAAGAGAATATGTGATTAGCAGTGCAGGGACTTTGTCCTTCACGACGCATAAATTACCTCTCCCCGATCACCACCGGCAACCTCCCAACCTCCAACACCACGAAGTCCCCAATCTTCCTATCCCACTCCTCTGGATCATAGCCCTTCGCGAACTTCACATTCGCCCTCTGCAACAACGCACACAAGGCCATCTTGACCACCTTCAACGCCAAACTCTTCCCGACGCAGTTGGCCGGACCAAAGGAGAAAGGGATGTACGCGTTCATGTTGTGGATGAACGGCTCCGAGCCCTTGTAGTCGGAAGGATTTTCGGCGATGAGCCATCGCTCAGGCCAGAACGTGCTGGGAGAGGGGGAGAAGTTGCGTGGGTCGCGGTGCACGCTGTAAGTGTGGACTCGGACGGAGGTGTACGGTGGAATGTAGCTAATGACATTGATTAGCCTTCTTTGGAACCCAGGATCGGATAGAACAATATAGACGTACTGAGAACCAGCCATAATACCATGTTCATCCGTAGCACGCTGACTGCCACTCATTTGGGCAGAATACAGACGCAGTGTTTCGTTGCTGGAGTGCCTTTAGAACCGCAGTGAGGTGCAAAGGGAATAATGATAACTCACACGACAGCATCCAAGTATACCATATCAGGAAAATGCCTGGTATTTAACGCGTCCTCTCCTTGAGGGTAGAACTTGTCTATCTCCTCTTGAACTTTCTTGTATGCCTCAGGATATCGCAGGAGGAAGTACAGCGCACAGCACACAGCTGCAACAGCCGTTCCTGCTCCTGCCACGGTGACCAATAGTCCTTCCACGGCAACGATACTCAACGATGGCCTCTCCTCCTCGTGGCTATCCTCGTGGTTCTAGTACAAACATGATCAGACTCAAATCTTCCGCGTGAAGGAACACTCACTAGGTAATGGAAGAGGTCTGGTGATGTGGAGCCTCGCTCAATCCGTGCTTTTGCCTTCACCTCAGCTTTGAGCTGCTCTTTCCTGAGCTCACCTGCCACGAAATGTCCTACCCATGGAATAGTATCAGGTATCATTCCAGCCCTAGCCAAACATCAGACTAACGCTGTGAATCGAGAACCGCCACATCTTACCTCAGAGCAACTTCTGTCTGGACCAAGGTACCTTGGACATCGCCGTTCTGCACGTACTCCGGACCTCCTCCAAACCTAAACGCAGGATGAGTCACTGACATGAGAGTACACAAGCCAGAGGTGCACGCACGCCATATCATTCATGAAGTCAAATCTGAGGGCGACGTCAATCCATCGAATCCATCCGATGTGGAACGGCACGGACGTACCCAAAGCGCTTCAGAAAATTTGCGATATCCACTTCCGCTCCCTTCCTCTCCAGTAACGCCTCAATGACCTGACCAACGCGTCGCACCAATAGAGCCTCATACTCATTGAGCGCGTTCGCTCCCATGCCTCTGACCCAAGCTCTGCGACGCAAAGCGTGCATCTCAGAATCACGCCAAGCGGAGAGCGCGCGGATTTCGCTATACGCAGTTAGACCGTCGAACCCTGCGCCAGCATTGAGAGGTAAGCAGATCTTCAGCACGACATTTGGAAAGTATAAACGCACCAGGTCCTTTGGATAGACCATGCGTGCCCATCATCGGTCCAATGAGAGATGCATCGCGGAACGAGAGCTCATTTGGTCCAATCCGAACGACGTTCGAGTTGTACTGTTCGTGAAGACCGTATATGTGCTCATGTCGCTTCCCGGTGCAGCTGCGTAAGTACAGCCAAAACGCGAAGAGTTTGTGAGCTGCAGGCCCAGGATACTCTGCCAGAGGATGGTATGGCGAGAGTCGGTATGCGCCTATTGATATAAGGAGGATAGTGTGATAGATGCCGAAAGCGAGAGGTATCGCTATAAAGTAGGAGGAGTGAGGCACGAAGAGTGTTGAGAGGAATGCAGGTGTTAGGAAAAGGAAGAAGAATAAGACCGAGGCGATGGCTGGAGGTTGAAATTGGTTGAATATGAGATGAGTTACCTAGACCAAGCGTGTCAGGATGACCTTTCCATGATGTGCGAATGTGAGACATTACCAATGCTGCACCTGCGGTAAGCACGAATGCTTGCAGACCAGAGACGACCGGAGCTGCAAGTGGATAATTCGTTTGTACCATGGCAAAACCGAGAGCAAACGAAAAGAGTCAAACAGCGCACTTTATCTGTCGAAGTCCTATATGCTTCTTGACTCGCGCCTAGAATGCCGTTGGGACTTGCGAGGAAGTCGGATTTATGATGGTAAATGTAACGCGTGTGTGGAACACGGTGAGCAACATCGAACAATGACCTTGCAATGACCGCAGCAGCAGTGCAATCGGGGCCATCTATGAGTCGGCACCACGAAGCGAAGCGCTGCGGGGCCCGGGCGCGTACCGGTTGCCCTCTTTGCCGCTGCTGTCTTCCACACCAGAATCCGCCACGGAAACTAGGTAAACCGTAAACGCGAACCGCAAGGAGAGTTCGAACTTCGAACTGTGTATCATGTGCATGAACGGTGAATGGATGAGATTGAAAAAAAGAGCTGACCCTTGCATATTCGTTTCATAAAACTTTCCAGACCATGTGACGGGAAGGCTCTCACTCCTCTCTGTTAATTGTCGCCCGTGAGGGTATTGTCGCGACAGTATGGAACATGAGTTCCGGTGATTTCAAGGAAGCCTTCAACGACTGTGACCGCGCCGAATCACTCACGGTACCAACATGCGAAATCCTGATTTATTGTAATTTTCCGTGAAAAACACACAAGTCACGACGTCAGCGACTTCAGTATGTGATGAAGCCCGAAACCAGGACTGACCTTGCGGCCTACGGTACTAGTATTGTGCCTTTGGGCACCCACTATGGTGACAAAGAATACTTCACCGGGTTTCCTCAAGTCGATGACATGAAGGGATCCCGTTCACGTATGGATGAATGCGGCACGTCTGCGAGAATGTACCAGATGAAACATATATATATATGTATCGAATATCAAAGCATTGTCGGATACACGATTGAGGGAGTTGTTTATTGCTCCTTGGCCGCTTCCTTGGGGTCCTGACCGGACTGCAGCATCAAGGGTAAGTCTTTGCTGTCGCTCTGAACACGGTGGAAGCCATAAAACGGACCTTGGAACGCTCACGAGCTTCGCCCTCATCAGCAGCGCCCCTGTGCTCCTCGCCTTGGAGGGTACCTGGGTGATCGCCGGCAGGAGACTCCTTCTGCTCAGCCTTGGCCGTAGTGGGTTCAGCACCGGTAGGAACAGTGGGCTCATGAGAGGTAGACTCTTTGTTCTACAATAGTCAAAGCATCCCAGACGTCGTGTCATAAGATGAAGAACGCATCATGAGAATATGTAGCACGTACGGACGCTTCCGGAGCAACATTGGTAGCGGGAGCGGTCTCGCTCTCGCTAGACTGCCCCTTACCCTGCTGTTCGGCGACTTGAGCGTCCTTAGGCGAATCCTCCTCCTGTTCACAGCATAGGACGTTCATGCTTTCACTATGGATGTTTGTCACAAACGATGAAGAGTATGACGCACGACGGCAGCTTGAACAGACGACTGAACCTCCGTAGCGGGGACCTCAGTGCCTTCGTCGTCCGTTACGGGTACATCTGGAGTCGCGGGAATATGGGTCGAGGGAGGCGTCACCTTCTTTGGGAGGGAATGTTGTTGTGCGTCGTGAGCTTTTGCTTTCGCGGGAGGCGAGAGGAGGTACACAGCCTAAGGTGCCAGATCAGAGGCGTCTTAAAACCATAGAAAATTCGTAGGGCATACCGCAGGACCAAATATGAGAGCAGAACCAATCTGACAACATTGAAAGCAAATTAGCGGTGAAGTTTCTAATGCAATAAAAACTTTCTGAAGACGCACGATCCAAGGTCTGTCACTCGTCTGTGCGCCGTGAGTGGATGAGCTCATGGGCCTCCGTCCGACATTTTGAGCGTTAACCCGCAAGTTGGAGCGAGAGAGCTGGAAGAGGGCACGTCGTCCAAGTCGGGAAGCCATGTCGTATTCCAACCAGTCGGGTGAAGAAAGGAAGAACTGGGAGAGGAAGGGAAGGAAGAGGAATGGGGAGCCACGAATGGCCTGGAAATAATCGGACGGAACGCTCAGGCCGATCGTGCCGATGACGTGGGGACGAATTATTGTCATGTTAAGCGAATATACTATCTCATTATATTGTTCAATAAAGCACCACTGTCAAGCCCGCCTAGCTCAATCGGATAGAGCGTCAGACTTTTACGAATGTCTGTGATAGGCAGGGTGTGATCTGAAGGCTGCGGGTTCGACCCCCGCGGTGGGCTAATGTTTTTGTCTTCTTCCGCGTGGCGGTACATTCTTCCCCGCGAACTTCCAAGTTGAGAGCTTTTACTTTTGGACTTGGATGCGCCGATTCAGGTCTGCTTTCTCTCCTTCGCAGGCTGGACCAACAGCGTTTTAACTCGTTCTACCGTCTCCTTCGTTGTTATCTATCTCAACACCGCACACCCACCCTCTTTTTTCATCCTATCATCGCCATGTCCGGCAGTCCTCGTTCCTCCACAAGTTCAGGCTCATTTGGCTCGGACCACGAACCAGTCAACGGCTACGACTCGTCGGCAGCTCTCATCGTCGTCCACGACCCCGACGACCAGGATCTCGACCCGGCCTCGTTCGATTTCACCAGCGACGACGAAGACGCCGCCGAAGAGGAGCAACTCGAACGGCTGCGCTCCTCCTCCGTGCCCCCTCTCCCTGCCCTCTCCGTATTCCTCTACCTTCTCAGCCCCCTACTCAAGTTCGGTGCCATCCAAGTCGTCGACGCAAGCAAGGACCTCCAGCTGAAATGGGCAATCACTGCCCTCGCAGTCTTCGCCTGTCTATGTGCGCTCACGAGGCAGGTGTGGTACATGCTTGCCAAGTACGTCCGGAGGGCCGATATGGAGACAGTGCTGCTCGAGACGTTTGCGAGAGGAAGAGGACGAGAGATGTTGCGGGACGTCATCCGGCAAGTCGTCAGGTTTAGCATTGGGCTGTTCCGGGTGCTGTTGGCGGTCATGTACCTGCGGGGTGCGTGTTCAACTTCTCATCCTTTCATGCAATGGTCTTCTGATGCCCTATTGTTTTTTCAGCATCTGTGGACGTTCTTCTCCCCCTCTTCACTGCGATACCCTCTCTCGATACCCGCGCCGCGTTGACCCCGCTGCTCGCGCTCTGTCTGGCGCCGTTGTGCTTCCCCAAGTCCCTGGCTGGGATCAGCGCAATCTACACCGGCTGGATATCCATCGTCACCTTTGTAGCATGGCTCATCGCTCGAGCGTACGCTCATGCACGCAACATCCGTCCAGCAAATCCTGCCGCGGAGTCACTGGGAATTCTCTGGCAAGGCATCAGTAAGTGTCCATGCCGTCATGCTGGGGCGACAAACTGATCGTGTGACAGGTATATTCGCCTTCGTCTTCACGACATCTGGTACCCTGCCTCTCTATGCTTCGCTGAAGGGTGGCCAAGTACCCGGTCAACCTAAGCCGAAGCGTGCCCGGAGGTTCACTCTACTCTCTGCCATCTCAATAGCTGTGGCAGCGCTGCTCATACTGCCCCTGATATTCTTTGGACAACCACCATCGGTACGTTTCCACCATTACCTTGTGGCCACAATCAGTGTATGAACTGTCGCCGACATCCAGCTGCACGCACAACAGGTCTTACCTGCCCCGTCTCGGCGGCCAACTCCTAACTTCCGAATTGCACTCGGCCTCCTCAACGCCTGCACTCTGGCTCTCACCGTCCCCTCCATCGTCATTACCACCCCGCCCCTTCCAATTCCTCGCTTGATTCGCCGCAGCACCAACTTCCCGGTGTCCAAAGCGTTGTTGTATATTGTCACAGTATGCTTGGCAGCTGGGCCTGTCGGCGTTGTAAAGGTGATCAGCGATGTCGTGTTTGTACTGGCGTTTTTCAGTACCTACGTTCTACCAGGTGAGCCTTGCTATTTTTCGCACCTAACCCAAGTTTTCTTAACGAGTTACTGCACCAGCGTTCATCCACATCATTATTCATACCTTCCGCCGCCCGCTCTCCATCGTAATCCCACCTAGCACACCCATCACGCCTTCCTCCTCAACGTCCCAAACGCATCCGCTCCCTTCCTCAAGCACGCCTTATCCGCCCTCACCGTACTCGGCCGGCTACACCGCGCACCTGTCTCCCACCACAACCGAATCGCGCCACGACGAACTTCTGCAACGGAAAGAGCGGCTTTTGCAGAGGAAGCGGCTGGGGAAGCGGCTTGGCTGGGACATTGGTGTGTGGGTGCTGTTACTCCCAGTGGGCGGAGGCGGGTTGGTGTGGATCGCTGGCAGGATTTGGGGGAAGTGGTGAGCTATTGCTGAAGGCGATTCCCGCTGGGCGGAGGTCGGAAGGCGGGCCAATCCTCTATGCACTGTGTGTTGTCTACCTGGGTTTGTGATGTTTTTGGTTCTTGTTTTGCATGGACATTGACACTTGCGTTTTCTTTTGGGGTTTTATCGATGCCAATGTACAGTAGTAGTACGGGATATCCTTTTCTTGGAATACTCAATCAAGACTGTAATGATACGGACCGTACCTCTCGATGCGCGCTGCTAGCTCGATGTGTATTGCAGTACTCTGTACGACGGTGATCGTGCAAGATGTTTCGCTCACATGCCTGTTTCTACCCCAAGGCAAACGCATGGTATCTCTCTCCTGTTTGTAGGACCGCGCATACTTCATTTTTCACTGCGACGCCATTTGAAGATCCGATAATCATCGAATGATGCAAACCGATTTGTATACTTCTATGTCGCGATCAATATATACACAACGGAAGTCCTACAATGTGAGGAAGCTCGGACTCATGAAGAAGACCTAAACGTCGACACTACATTCAGATTACAATCAACTGTGGGATCACGTTGAAACTTTTGTGAAATTCACCTGATAGCAGACATCTGAAAAGTACTCGACGTGCAGGATTCCTGGTCATGCCATTCACCGGGTGGTTTCGAGCCCACGGAAGACTGAATGGAAGTCGTCGAAAGGAACACAGAGGTCCCCAATCCACCGCTGGTAACCAAAGGCTGAGGATGAAGGACGCCCAGACTCGCGTCCTCTGACGCAACGAACGTTGGCATTTCAATGGTAGTAGCCGTAGCAGCTGTACCGAGAGCGATACGCAGCACTATGAGCGTAGGAGAAATGACGCGGTGACGCGGTGATTCAGAGGAGACCATGAAGACGTAGCTAGTAAGATGGGTACGCACCGATAGCCATCCAATGACAGGGAGCATGGCAATTTGGAAGTCCATCTTCATTGCGACCATGGGGATGAACGCCAGTCCAGCGATAGAGTATAAGGCGGCAGATTCGACTATTATTGCAACGAGGGACAAGCTGATGACCGTGCTTGGACAAAACTTGCGCATCATCCTTTCATGGTACCACAATTTCCCTGCGATGAATAGGGTGACGATGACGGTCATTGAGACAGAAAGACTGAAAAACACGATCTGGAGTTTGTCGATGAAGTCCGCCAGAAATGCGTAACTTGAAGCCAATGAGATCAGAACAGCGATACCAATACCTTCGAATATTTTGTCAGCAGGGGGAGGGGGGGGGGGGTCCTAAGAAAGATTAACAAACAGCATGTCACGCACCGACAGAACCAAGCCAAAGTAAGAGCGGTATAAAAACGACTAGCAGAGATCGGTTCCAGATTATGAACAGACGATAGATCTGTTGAAAGCAGGTAGACGTCAATGCGGGAGTTTATGCGCAGGGAAAAGACGTACGAAAAGACTGTCAGCTAGCCAAATATTGACAACGAACGTCACATAGATAATCATTTGCAGGATGGACTGGTCAAACCTGCCGAGACCTCCCATGCCGTTTTCGACAGTTTGGATTTCGTCCAGGCACATGGCACACGAAAACCATATCATCGACACAATCAACATGGTAATTGCATACGCCAGGATGATTTTTTGGGCTCGCGTGCCGCGACGGTGTCTGCAAAGAAATCGAATGGTTATGAAGGCGAGGACGAAGTACATTCCTGCAAACTTGTCAATGGTCTAGCGGCGCCGAGATTTGAATAGGGATAGCGCACCTGCGGCAAAGCAGCCAAGACTATTTCCTATGAAATTCATCCTGGCGATGTTGAGATATGACATTACGACTGAGTGGAGACGTTTTGCTAATGCGAAGGTGCAAGTGTCAGTGAGGAGAGCGGAGAATCCAAGTACAGCGAACTGGACTCACTTCATATTGCTTTGTCTTCGAATGGCGGTGCGTGCCATTCGATTGTCAGTCAATTTAGGAGCCACCACATCGTACTGCGACCAGTCCGGCGCGGATCCGATGTACAGTCACTGTCACCAGCTCCTCATCGTTTGTCGAAGTCGCGATTTGTCCCACTGAAGTGGCAGGAGTACCACGAGTAGTGTAGAGGGGGCTTGGAGTCTGGACTACTTTACGAAAAAGGGCCCGTATTTGCTTGTAGGGTCAAGACGTCGACATCAGCAAATTGAATAAGATACTTAGTGAAGAGCATACCTGTGAAATCTCATGTTTGAATCATGGCCCTTTCGATTGACGATCAATTTCAAGTGACTACTTATTTGAGTTGAGAAGTGATGAATCTGATGATCACGTTTCGTCAGTCCAATAGCTGTCTGGGCATTTGAGCGGCGTGCGTCCAAGCCGAGTTCTCATCATGCATGGGATGCGTGAATCGTATTTCCTCTGCTTGGGGGGTTCAAGTTGTTGAGCGTGCTCGAACGAGTACTTCCCCGCTCTTCGGTACAATCCTGGCAAATAACATTCCAAGCCGTGATCGCACCTATCCCTGCGCAAGGCGCGAGAAGACGACTTGGTCGATATCGGAGAGCTCGAGAAGGGGGGATGCTTGGAGATGAGGAAGATGTATTTTCCGAGCATGAAGAGATCTGTTTTTACATTGGCTTTGATGCCTGGGTGACCGTTTTGGCTGCAGTGACATTAGGATGCGATGATGAGTGGAGAATTGCGAGAGACGTGCCTTCAAGAACTGCCAGCACTATGATCATCTTGTCGGACAAACCTCTGAAGCCGCAGCGACAACCGCGAAAGTCCGCGCCTCGTATTTTTCTTGAGGCTTGTCGTAAACAAGGAAGTTGTGCTGAAGATCATTGCCCTCGCAGTCTTCGCCTGTCTACTCTCACTCACGAGGCAGGTAGGCAAGAGACATGCGAGGGACAAGTTGGCGTGGCATCAGATAAGTAGCATGAGTTGGTCCACGGCCTTCTTCGTCTCTCCTGGTTCAAAACGACCGGGAGCTGATTTAAAACTTCCGGTGACTGAACTTCCGGCGACTGGAGAGCCGGCTTGGTTGTTGACGACCCACGAGACGGACAAGAATCAGCGCGCACAAGCTGAGCGCCTCGCTCTCTTCGTTGGATTCCACATCAAGGCGCCGTGGCACAAAGGTCACAGGGAGCAGATGATTCAAATTCCTTCGAGGCGCAGTAGTGGAGTTCGTGTATATTCTATCGGTTATCACATGCACCTGTCCGCATGCATCATGGCGTGAAGCTTGTGTAGAGACGAACGGACCCTAGACTTTATCACTGCAATTCCGATCAGCTATGTAGACGCAAAGTAAAATCTGCGAGACTCACATGGAGGTGTTCGCTGTGTTGTTCTCCGAGATGGGGAGTCTACTACCGTCACCATCCCGATCATTGGACGGCTCGGAAACCACGTCCAACTGCGCAGAAGTCGTCGAGAAGGACGTTGTAGTCGGATGGTCGTAGGTGCTAGGAGGCTGGAAGCTCATGTCCACGCCGTTTGGTCGAACGAAAGTAGGTAGCGAGACAGTGGTGGCCGTAGCCGCTGTACCGAGAGCGATCCGCAGCACTATGAGCGTAGGAGAGATGACCTGGATGTGGGTATGGCCAAATGAGGATACGCGAAATGTCCGACAAGAAGATGTGAACTCACCGCTAAGGACCCAATGACGGGGTACATCGCGAACTGAAGGTCCATCTGCTTGGCGACGACCGGAATGAATACCACTCCGAAGACAGCGTATAGAGCAGCGGATTCGACGATGATTGCAAGCACAGTGTAGTTGCTCTCTGACTTCAGCAGTTTGCACTTGCGCATCAATTCCTCGTGGTACCATAACTTTCCTGCGAATCGCGATGCAGATCGTGACGATCACGTTCACCGACACGGAGAGGCAAAACAAAGCGGATTGGAGTTCCGCGGTGAACTCCGAGAGGAGTGAGTACCCTGTGGCCAACGAGACCGAGAGCGTGATACCGACGCCTTCGGTCCGCTTGTGAGCAAGAAAAGCAGACAGTGGAAGGAACAACGAGTAGCATACCGACGGAACCAAGCCATAGTAGAAGTGGCATGATGACGATGAGCAGAAATCGGTTCCATATTATGTACAACCGACAAATCTGCAAAAACAGTTCAGCTGAAGGAAGCGACGATTATATTTTTTCGACTCACGAAAAGACTGTCGGCAAGCCAGATGTTGAGAACGAATGCGACGTTGATAATCTTCTTCAGGTTGGACTGCTCAACTCCATCGAGATCTTCGGATAGTCCCTTTTCGACAGCAGTTTGGATTTCGTTTACCCGAGCAGCGCATACAAACCAGATTGTCGCCGTAGCGAGCATTGTGATTGTATACCCAAGGACGACTTTTTGGGGTCGTGTCTCATTACGGTGTTTGAGGAGGAAGCGGATGGCTATCGACGCCAGAACAAAGTACATCCCTTAGCGTATATCGCTAGTCAGTGACTGAGCAGGTATACGAGATAGCATGAGGCGTACCTATGCCCAAGTTTCCAAGCACATTTCCAACGTACGCCATCCTGGAGACGGTAAGGTCAGGCATGATTGAGCTTTGCTTTTCGGATCTGCATCCACTAGAAAGAGGAATTCATTCCATATATCTCATGCACTCTTGAAGGCGATTCGGAAGATTAGGTGTTCAGAACAAACTATCCTGAGTTGCTCGTCTCTGCTAAACGCCAGCTTCGTTGGGTAAAATTTGGGAGTGTGTACAGCGTCCATGTGTGGTTTCATGGCCTGTCTGCTGAGTGCAAAGTTGCCCGTGCCGTAATGTGAAGGTGACCGTAGGTGAGCACGAAAAAAGATGGGCTGTAATCGTGGGGGTCAATGGATTACACAAACAGCTGGTGAGCAGGTTCAACGAGTCTAGGAGCATGGAGTAAGAAATGGACTCGGCAGAAACTACTTGCGCTATGCAGAAACCGGCGACGAAGTTTGCGGACTGACAACGCCGGTACCGATGCCATTGCGGATGTCTTGTCCTGGATGATACTGTATCGCCTCAAGAGTCAAAAGTTGACCAGCGACGGAGAACTTGAACTTGCGATTCTTCAGGCCTACCGGGCGCCCCGAACTCCGGCTGATCCCGGCCGAGCGAACGCTGCAAGCTGGGTTTCGCAACTTTCGCTCCTCTCGAACTTCGAACATCATTATTCTTGTACGGCAATGTACGCAATTGCGCCCAGAATCTTGTGCAGGTCACTCGAACATGATGGCCTCAAGGTTTCCTGCAGAATATTTCCGGGGCCACCCTCCAAAGCTCCCTCCAACTGCGCATCATGCCGAGGTCGCTCTCGTTGTCGTCTCTCTTAGCTGCTGTCGTCGCAGCCATCCTAGGAAATCGTTACAACGGAGCTCTTCCACCATCTAAATACGACGATGCGCCACAGCTGGGATGTCATCCTTTCCTTCCTCCACTTTTCGTCGAAACTCCCCCAGCTGCGTCTCATCCGACTGCTGTTCTCGCCGCATCTCGAACTCTCGAGGACCTCTTCGCCACTAGATTTGCCAAGGGCGACATCGACAGCCTGTCTGTTGCAGTCATCACTTCAGAAGGCGCGCTTTATGAGCGGAATTTTGGTCTTCTCAGGGGAAATGAGTCGAAGACTTCTCCGTCGACAACCAGTGATGCCAGTTATCGGATCGCATCTATCTCCAAAATGTTCATGACATACGAAGGTTTCATTCTGCAACAGAAGTCTCGCCTTTCATGGTAAGCTATCAAGTTATTGCAGTGTTCAAAACGCGAGTCCGCTGACTTACTTTGGCAGGCATGATAAGGTAGACAAATACTTCCCTCAGTTCAAGTACCGTCTAGACGGATTCAATCCTTCTGAGGAAGCACCAACACAAAACGAATCCCCGGTGACGCTGTTCCAACTTGCGACGCATATGTCTGGTTTAGGTCGAGACTGGCCTCCTGGTGTGGCGTCCGACTGGCCACACGCCGCCACGGGTGGTGGACCACCGCCAATCAATGGTCTTCCTTTCCCGTCTCACGACAGTGTATTCAAAGCCATCGAGCAGTACCATATGGTATCTCCACCATTTTACTATCCATCGTACTCGAACACTGGGACGGGGCTTCTCGGTCTGATTCTCGTGGCCGCGAATGGTGCCACCGGAAGCACCGAAGAACCTGAGACGTACGCTGAGCTGATGAAACGGGATGTGTTTGAGCCTTTGGGCCTCTCTGGGAGCCATTTTCTGACTACGGAAGAGAACAGACATTCGGTTGTCGTACCCTCTTCTGATTCGGAGATCGTGGTACGTCTTGTTCCCTCTGCCGTCCGCCAGCCATACCACCAATCTGACTTAGTTGCGTTGTAGGATCAAGATTTCTTGGACGCAATGAACTCAGCGGGTGGCCAGTTCGCTTCACTGTCTGACTTCATCAAACTCACTCAGGTCATCCTGAATCCGCGTCGTTCGGAGAGCTTGCTCACACCGTACTCCGTCAACAATTGGATGCAACCCGTGCATACATTTGAGGAGGACAACTGGACCGAGATGGGATTCATGTGGGAAATCGTCAAGATCCCAGACTCGAACGGTCGTCCTCGCAAGATATACTGGAAACGTACGTCTCATTTTATGCCCATGTGCCACGAAACTGATAAGATGGCCGGTGTTGTAATGGTCTTATATTCTCGCCTACCAGTGGGCGAAGTGGGAGACTACCACAGCACTTTGGCAATACACCCCGGGACAGGATACGGCATATCCATCCTCATGGCTAGCCGTCATCCCGATGCATCCAGTCTGGTATACGAGGCGTTCAAAACATTCCAACCTGCCATTGACAGCGCCTTGGCGGAGATGTCGCGCGCGTTATACGCGGGTAAGTGGATGTCCGAGGACGGTCAGTCACTGGCACGCATCGTGGTAGAGAAGGGTACCCTGTGGCTTGAACAACTCCAGCCACAAGGCGTGGATGCACTGAAGCTGTTTGGCTCGTCCGGGCGGCTTGCGCTGAGGTATTCAGGAAGAAGAGACGAATTCAGGTACGAAGTTTCCATGTTCCACTCTGTACGTTTGCGAAGAGCTAACGAATGTGCCCGTCCTAGGATCGACACTGGGATGGCAGATTTCAATGGTGCCAAGCACATAGGTTGCTATTCTTACTGGGTTGGCCAAGACTTGTGGGGAGTTCGTGATGGTGCTGCCATCAACGTGTTATACTTCACGGGCGATGAGGCGATGCGTCAGTTGCATGTACCTTCGTTGTCCATGACGATGTCGAGGGCTTGACTCTCGCGTTCCAATCAGTACCCAGTGCCTTTTGCTACTCGGAAGGCTTTCACTTCCTGTAGACTGTCACCACGAAATGCACTTATTCTTCAAGTTAAAGGGCATGTCCACAGGCTGAGGCTGATGGACCGCAGCATCGGAGATCTTCACTATGCGCTCCTTTACACTCAGCGAGCTATTTGTACAGCGTCATCTCCTACCCTTGATTACAGTTTGGAGCCGACCCGCGGCGGATGTGAGTTATACAGCTAACGTTTGAACTTTGCTATACTAGAGAAGACATCAAGGGATGATGCATTACAAGGACCGGCATTTCGAGAACCGGAGCCAACGAGAGACCCTCGAAGCCACAGGCGCATACTGTATTCAGTAAATCATGATCCCAAGATACCTTGAATATATTGCCACGTCGCCGAGCCTCCCATTTTGAGACCATCGTCAAAGACAGAGCGACATCGTGGTTGGCTGAAGCTGTATCGTTGAGTGTCATAATTCTTGGACCGGACTGATAAACTCTCAGTAGTCACCGTTTTCACAGGAAGAGCGAGACAGGCACATCCAGCCAAGAATAGAGAAACAGCGAACAATGATACATTAGTTAGAATACAGTAGTAAGATGAGACCACGTAGCAGAGACTCCAAATCTCCAAAGCAGCCCCCTAATCTGAAGACTTCTTTTGCTTTTTCTTCACCGGCCCTTCCTCGTCATCGTCTTTCTTCGCTTTTGGTTTGGGCTTGGGCTTGGGCTTGGGCTTGTCTTCATCCACGTCCATCGCATCGTCATCCTTCTTCTCTTTCGCCTTGGGCTTCGGCTTCGGTTTCGGCGCAGCCTTCTTCTTGGGCTTGTCGTCGTCGTCGTCGTCTGCATCGCTCTCGTCGGCTTTGTTCTTCTTGGCGGGAGCTTTCTTCTTCGGCGCAGCTTTGCCTTTACCCTTGCTTTTCTTCGAGGACATGAAATCGCGGTCGCCGCTGGCGTCTGAAGCAGTTCGACCGCCTTCGTCTGACTCCGAATCCTCGGAGGGGGACCCAGCGTCGGATGAAGAGGCTTGGAAGTCATCATCTGGAAATCGAAAAGTAAATTCACACATGTAGAGATTGACGAGGATGGCAGGAAACGCACCTTCTTCTGAGTCATCATCATCTCCTCCTAATCTCGGCTTCGGCGCCTCTTCTCCACTACTCGCCACGCTCTGCATCTCCTCGTCATCATCGTCGACGGCCATGATCAACTCGCCCTCCATCATCTCGTTCTTCACCTTGACCTTCTTCTCCCTCAAATATGACTCCGTGATCTCGTGCTCCTCTTTGTTCACAGACGTGAACGAGTACTCCGGCCCGCTCTTCGTCACGATCTTCAGGTCGAACGTCCGCGCGGCCGTTGCTCCCATCCCTGCGCCCAGACGCGAGAAGACGACTTGGTAGATGTCGGAGAGCTCGATGAGGGTGGGTTGCTTGGAGACGAAGAAGATATATTTTTCGAGCATGAAGAGATCTCCTTGTACGGCTTTTAGGTTGGCTTTGATGCCTGGGTGACCGTCTCGGCTGCGAAGGGGTGAGGCTATGATGACAAGTGGAGAACGACGAGCAGGCGTACCTCTGGAAGCTGCCGGCACCGATGATCTTCTTGGCAGACAAAGCTCTGAAGACCCCCGAAACAACCTCGAAAGTGGGTGCCTCGTATGACTTCTGCAGCTTGTCATACTTGGCGATTTCGTCCCTGTATATCGATGAGCTACGCAAGTGCAGAATACGCGTTGAGGGTACTCACTCTGACATGTTCAGCTCCGCTGTAATCTCCTCCTCTCGACTGAACTGCATGACGAGATACTGATACCGCGTCTGACCTTGGCGGATTGGCGTACTCAAACCAAGCTATAAAGGGTATATCAGCATGACGAAGTGAGACAAGTGTGGCAAACGCACAATGAACAGCACATGCAGGTCATCTTTGGGCAGAAGGAACAACCTCTGAATGCTGGAAAACATAATCTTGTAGTCATAGGTTTTGCCACGAAGCCGCAAGAACTCGGGGAACATATCCACGTCGTATCGTCCTCTTGGCGTGAGCACGTTGACCTCTTCGAAGCTCAGCACGACGTCTCCCGCAACTTGGCCAATCTCCGCTTTCTCCTTGACGGCATCGTGGAACGCCTGCGCAGCGCTGATCTCGTCCGCCTCATCATCGGAGTGCTGCGAGCCAGCGTCCGAGCCGCTCCGTTCTTTCGACTTCGTACCGGGAACGTAGAAGCGAATTTCTACCATTTCGTCGGGGCTGCTCTTTGAGGACTTCTTGCTCGAGGGGTTGGCGTATTCGAGCGAGACTTCGGTGCGGCCTGCGATGTTGGAGTTCGCCACATTTGTCAGTGGGAGCTCGAAAGAGGTCTTGTTGGAAACTAAGAACACGAGGTCTTGGCCTAAACACGGCAGATTGCAGGAAGGCATGAGAATTTGTAACACCGAACCCCATGAGAAGGCAATATTGCGCACCTTGGAAGTCCGTAGCACCCCAATTCCAGCCCTTGAACGTACTCTCCTTCGTCTCTAGTGTGACACTAAAGTGCTGCTTCATGAGCTGCGAGAGCTTATCGTGATCCTATAAGTCGTAAATAGCAGAGAGAGGTTAATGAGTCTAGCAACATTCGAAAGATAGGGTCAAGCGTACCTCTCGATTGAACCCATCGAAAGTGACTCTCGTCCGGTCCTTCATACCGACCCTTAGCTGAAAATTGCGAGCGACGCGTATCCATTGTGCCCATTTGATATCCCCTGCAGCCAGAGCAGCCATTGCGCCGCTCTCGTCTCCCTTCCATGCCAGACCGCTCCCAGCAATACGAATTTCTGAAAAGCAATTAGTCAAGGTTGTTGGCCAAGTCTACGAGGGTAGATCACGGGGAAGCAAACGTACTTCCAACCTCCGGGCTCAGGCCATTGTAGATGTGCACAAACTCTGTGGTCATCACGACGACGAGTGTGAAGATGAGGGGATGGTGGTGGTCGAGAGGAGAGTGCTGAACAGAGGCGCGCTCGGCCAACGCGTTGCGGAGTATGAACTCGCGTCGCGCCTGCCGCCGGGCGGGTCGAGGGCATCTTCTTCCTTACACTAGGACTTCATCTCATTCCTCATTGTTATCATCCCTTTCTGCGTTAAATACCCTCTGCACCTCGATATCAACATTGCTCTGATATACCCTCGCTTCTGAGACCTCTGCAAGGTGAATTTTCGCGAAGGAGGAGATTATCCGGCGCGGATGTCGCTGGAAACACGGTCTCGGGATGTACAAGAAAGAACTTTCTGCAAATGGTGAGTCGTATAGTGGGCATATGCTCTTCCCAAATCTTACTTTAACGTGTAGGCTGAACACGAAACTCGATTCGCATGGATATCCACCGATGACTTCTCTCGTGAGAGATCTTTCCGATGGTGTACGACTCATTCAGCTCATGGTGAGCAGATGCAGTACCAACCCCATGAGATAACGCGTCGGTGACATATGTTCTGTGCAGGAGATTATGGGTGAGTGTTGTTTGCTGCTCAATATCTGTCTGGTGTTGACTATGTTTCGCAGGTGACACTTCCCTTGGTCGATATAATAAGACCCCCAGGATGCGTATACAGAAGGCCGAGAACGTGAATAAAGCACTGGAATTTATCCAGTCAAGAGGTGTCAAACTAACAAATATCGGCCCTGAAGGTATGTATGATACCGACTAGGTCACTTTCCAAGCTCATCTCTTGTTTCTGTAGACATTATCGACGGGAACCTGAAGCTTATTCTTGGGATGATCTGGACACTGGTTCTAAGGTTCACCATTGCTGATATCAAGTATGTGTATTATGCCTTCGATCATTAAAACTACAAAACTGACCCATGCGAAGCGAAGAAGGATTGTCGGCGAAGGAGGGTCTGTTGCTATGGTGTCAACGCAAGACGCAACCCTACACGGAGGTCAACGTTCAAGACTTCACAGTCAGTTGGTCGGATGGGCTTGCTCTGTGAGCCATTTTCGTTCATTTGCGGTACCACCATCTTACGGATTCCTCTAGATGTGCTTTGATCCATTGCCACAGACCAGACTTGTTGGACTATGATCGTCTGAACAAGGTATGTACCGCAATGCTCAAGTTTCGAAATTGCATGCTCATTGTTCATCACGTTTTTAGTCAGACCGCCACGCGAATACTCGACTAGCCTTCAAAGTCGCAGAGGAGCACCTTGGGATTCCAGTACGTCTCAAGACACTCATGTTCACGTCTGGCTGACCTGTGCTCCCTCAGCAACTTCTTGAAGTCGAAGACCTTTGTGATGTTCAACGTCCGGATGAGCGTTCAGTCATGACATACATTGCCAGTTTCTTCCACGCGTTCTCTTCCATGGGTGAGCTTTTTGATGCAGTTTATTTTTCGTTGAGTCTTATGAATGCTCTGTTGCCAGAACAAACGGAGACAGTATCTCGACGAGTAGAGAAATTCGCAGAGCTGATGCAGTCTGTGTGGCTTAGCAAGAACGATTACGAACGACGCGTGCGAGAGGTAAGTACTTCCTCTTTTCTATCCGACGTCGCTCGCCAATGCATCTCTTAGCTCCTCTCAGCAGTATTGGAGATCCAAGCACTCTGGGCAGCCATCAAATTCTCCGGTACCTACACCGACGCCAAGGAGCACGAAAGTAGTTTCCAGAAGTACAAGCAGACCACGAAGCGGACTTGGGTGACGGAGAAGCAGGACGTGACCACCCTTTTTGGGAACGTTCAGACCAAGTTGCGGACGTATGGTTTGAGGGAGTACGTTCCCCCGCCTGGGTTGACGCTGGCTGTGAGCTCTGAGCAGCCGTATTTGGTTTCCGGACTTTGCTGATGAGAGATTCATGAGGTTTAGGACCTCGATGCTGCGTGGAACGCACTGCTGGCCTCTGAAGCTCGGCGGCATAGGGCTATAAACGCTCAGATCCGAGAGTCAGTATTACTGCAGCCTACAAGCTTGCACCTATACTGAAGTTCTTTCACTGCAGGATAAAGGAAACGCTACGGAAGAGGTTTGCTGATCTTGCCAACGACTTCGAGCGGCGAATTCGCTCGGTCTCTTCCGAGCTTGCAGCTATTGAGGGCCCGTTGGAAGTAAGCCATCCTGCGTACCGCTCTGCTCTCTTTTTATAACTGACCATATACGCGCTGCACAGGACCAACAAGAGCAAGTGAAACAGGTGCAGGTTCGAATACCAGACTTACTGGAGATCCTGGATGGCGTACGCGACGTCGACGGCGAATGCAAAGCCGCCAACGTAGAGGAGAACGATTATACCGTCTTCACATTCCAAGATCTTGCATTCGAATTGGAGCTGGTAGTGCAGAGCATCACCAAGAAGATCGCTTTCATTGATAATCAGGTGTGTGCGTTTCTGACTCACGTCCTGCTGCTGGTGCTGACTGGAAATGGTGCATGTCGTAGATCGTCTCAAGGAACATGACGAACCTCACGCCTGCCCAATTGGAGCAGTTCGAGAGCACGTTCCGATATTTCGATAAAGACGAATCGAACACTCTCGAACAATCAGAGGTGACAGCGGCGCTGGCCAGTCTTGGAATCGTTTACTCGGTGAGCCACACCTCCGCTGCGCGCAAAGTCGCCTCTAACTAACTTTTTGTCCACAGGACGAGGATATGGACATCATCTACTCACAACTCGTCGAGGACTACGGTGCTATCACCTACGAGGCGTTCATCAACCTCTTAGTGAGTTCTGGCCTAGCCTTCGAACAGCCTGAAATTGAACTCTCGTCATAGGTGGAAATCACAGAAGACCAAACGTCCCCCGCTCAGCTCCGAGAATCCTTCCGCGGCATCGCCACAGACAAAGTCCGTATCCTCCACTCGTCTCGAGATAGTAGTTTCACTGATCATGGATATGTCCCTCATGTAGCCTTTCGTCACGGAACTAGACCTCCGCGTTGCTCACCTCCCACAAACGGCGATAGACTACCTGAAAGAAGTCATGCCCAGAGCGCAGAACGGGGCAGGCGAGTCGGAGTACGACTACGAGGCATGGCTAGATGACGTGTTCGCTTGAGTATCATGATGACGGGGATGACGGAGACGACATAGACAGCACAGAAGCTTTTCCGACTCTGTATTCATACCAAGCATTCGATTGCTATTGTATCCAGCTCATTATTTGAGATCGTAAGGGTATTGATTCATCGTGATAAAAGTACTCAAACAGCAGCGGAATAAGTTAAGAGTATGAAAGAACAGTGCACAAGGAAAAATTGACAGCTCGCAACGCGATGAGGTTAATGGACGTCTCCCACCAAAGAGCTGAGGAGCGTTGGTACAACCATGCCGAGGATGATCAGCAAGAAGCGCATTCTGGAGGGGAGCTCGTCTGTCGCCGCTTTTCCCGGCTGGAGTACCGTCGCCACGAACAAGAAAGTCCCACCCTGCACACGACAAGTCAGGGATGAAGGCAAGACACGACAATATAGAGCTCTACGCACCGAGAAAAGCAACGCGGCCCCTGTCCAGCTCTTGTCGTTGTTCATTCCCAGACCTGACATCACTAAGTAGGAGAAGACGGCGGATATCGGGGTCGCTACGCTGAACACGCCTAGATGCGACCAGCAGTCGCTCGCAGAGAGTCCAGTTGAAATGAGGGAGGTCGACAAGGCCAACGCAGTAGGGGCTGTCAAGAGTAAAGAGAAATATGAGACGGATATGCCACGTACTGACACCACGTACCTTTGTGTACGATCAACGCGAGGAAAACGACAAGAGACAACCCAGACGCGGTAGGAGAGTCGCTCGCAAGCGCAGAAGACCCCAAGGCAAGTCCGTCGGAGAGCGCATGTACTACGAGACCCGTAGTCAAGGGATACGCCTTCTTCCTCGCCTCAGGAGTCGTCACCAACAGATGTGGCGGGGTCACGTTAGGATTCCGCATGGATTCGTCGTGTTCGGGGGGAAGCCCTTCTGAAAGCTCGAGTCCGTTCAATTCGACGTCAAAGACGACGCGCCCGTTCCCGCCTGCGGATGCAGGTCTTGAACCGGAGGTTGTGAGGGTGGGATCTGGATCGTTCCGGTGGATGAGGCGATCAACAAGGAGCATGAATTTGAATCCCATGAGAAGGGATAGAGCAATCGTTTTCTTTGGAAAATGAGATGGTTCCGCGAGAACCAGAGTTTCTATACCTCTGAGAAAGGTAAGTTAGTACGACGAGAGCATGAAGGAAGAATGTTGAGGCGCACTCTGGTATGATCACTCCCAACGCCGCACCTAAGAGTAGCCCGATCCCAAACGTCGTGAGCTTGGTCAAAAGAGGTTCTGGAGCAAAACTTAATGTCAATGTATTTGATCAAAGACGTAGGTATACCGTACTCGAGAAATTGAGGGCGAGAGGTAGAATACCGATGCCGAAGGATGTTGCGCCCATGAGGGCAGACATGAGGAGGACGGTACCGAACCCGGACATGGCAAGATCGAGTAGAAAGTACTATCAGGATGCAGTGAAGATCGTGGTCGTAGTTCAGAATGTCGTGGAGAAGAGAGGCATCGTAAGTCGTGGCAACTCGAAAGCTTGAACAAGGAGAGCGTGGTGTCGGCCAGAAGCGCTCGTTGACAGTTCGTTGACCTCCTCCCCCCGAGTCCCCTCACCTCCGCGGAAATCTTTCATCGCTCTGGCTTTGATTCGGTCGTCGGTTCAACAAATCAGAGAATCTGAAATGAACGATGGGATATCCGACCCTTGCTTTGCTGTCCGAAGTGAATACAACTTGAAGGTATGTAGAGTTGTAAATTTAAACATCTTGCGTGGACCCTTACTGCGCCGCTCAGGCTGATGATCCTGTTTACTCAGGAAACTGTTACAAGGACTCGTTCTCTGGACAAGTGGAAAACGACGACATCCAAAAGGGTTCGCGATACTGCATGATCTCCTTATACCATCCCAAACTTGATCCAACAACATCCGGCCGTTGGCTTCCATCTGCGAAGACAGTGGCAGTGATGCGAGCTTTTCAAGAGGTGCGGGAGGCTCACGTGCACGGCGCAAGAAGTCATTCAAGTTGAGGCAACGTGGAAGCGTCATGATTGGGTCCGACTCAACCAAGACTCAACCTGGACCGCCGATTGGCTGCAGTCCATGCATCGCTTTCTCCATCTCCTTCTCGCATCGATCTTTCTCATGTCGTCTCTCATCAAGGACGAAGGTAGCTGCAGGTGTTTCGGAGCGGCATGGATTCCACAGCACCCGGCAGTCTTACAAGTAGAGACCGTCCCTGCTTTCAGCAGCATCTTCGCGGATCCCCATTACTTGCGAGGCTGGATCATCTACAGCTTCGCCATCTACAGGCAGTACAAGCATTTGCGCATATATATCACTCGAACCATCCACTGCAAGGACGCAATCTTCTCGCTCAATTTGACTCAAGGCCCGAGTAGTACGTATGTCAAGCGAAACAATGTGAGTTTAATCTTGGCCTGCCCTCTGATCATGAACCTCACGTGTTGTACGCTCTCCAGTTCTTTTGGCCGGGCATGTGCAACTTTGGGGCTCTGTACGACTTCGTACTTATTGAACGTCCGCTGCAGTCATGAGCTCAAGCGCTCGGATTTCTCAGGTTTGGTCATTTATGACACGCTCGCCACACTCTCAAAAGAGATGAAGCATATATGGAGAAAACCGTTCGGTCTGATTACCATGCTGTTTGTGACGCAGCGATGGCTAGCGATGTTTGGCGGCCTTATGATCGTGCAGATTCCGACAAACGATACGGTACGTATTGGCCACGTCCAGAGAATAATGGCGACTTACAGGAAGTCATATTGATCTCTGTACAGGGGTGAGTGTGACGCTGCCTCTCGACCTGAGCTTTGCGCTGACTCTCCGACAGCTGCTCAGGGTATGTTATATTGGCGGGTATCACTTTGTTTCTGACCAGTTTCAGTACTGTTGGTCAGTATATCAGCTTCACTCCCCGCTGTAAGGGGTTCAAGTACTCATCAGCTAGTAGTCTTCTCCACACTGAGAATTTGGGCCATCTGGAATCGGGCTGTCTTCCCAACTCTTCCGATCTTTCTCATCGGTGTAGCCAAGCCCACCCTCTGCGCTGTACGTCCTCCATCTTCACGCTTTTGTTTGCACTACGGCTCATTATCGGGTATGAAGTACATATTCATCCTCTTGCAAAAGAAGCACACATCGGGTGAAAAGTGCGCGGTAAATCAGCTGTACTTTCCGACCGAACTACAAGGGTGAGCATATTGGTCCTCTTTGTTCGGCTGTAGAACATAACTAGTATACATACTCTTCCTTCGCATGCAGCCGTAGGTACCGCTAATTGCGATAACACAACGTCTTTTGTACTCAGAAATTACTTTTGCAGTGATCGTCGCTTGTCGTATGGTGGCCCTCGCGTCCGACTTTTCCGTTCTCGTTTCGACGTGGACCAAGACAGCAAATACATGGAGAGAGAGCCTGAAGATGAGCTTAGAGGGGTGTGTCCCAACTTTGTCTAACCTTCTGTTAACCGACGGTATGTTCCCCTGCGATTCTATAATTATGGTTTCTCATCATTCGTTTAGGAACACTGTATTTCGGGTCAGTCCACCATTCCATCCTGATCATCGAGATATCGTGACAAGAAAATGCTTTCAGCGGGCTGTTGATTCTAACTGTCGGGGGATCTATCCTTCGGATATTTCGAATCGATGATATAGGAGGCCTTGGGCTTTGCTTTGCTGGAACTGCGTAAGTTTCCCCACCGTCGTTCATACCTTAAAGCAAAATTATCACCTTGGTCCACAGATTTTCGTCCAATCTCATTGCTCGATTCATCCTCGACCTTCGGAGCGCGTCCGACGATAACCTGTCGCACGACCGCACCGTGACGACCCGCACCGTATCAAGCGTTCAATTCGAACCACCCTCCCTCTCTAGCGAGATGGGTTCATCTGTCAGTGCTAGACTTTTCACGTCGGGATCCGAAGCCGTTGAAGTTGGATACGTGACTCAGCACGAGAATTCTTAGAGCACACATGTGAATACTAGTCAGTCGTTGGGCGGCTTGCAATTGTATCAATTCAGAGCTGGACATGATTACACAGGCCCATTCGCAGGCTACCCTTGATATACAAAACATCGCATGAACGATAGATATGTCAAATTCCCTCCACGATGTTCTACCAACGCCCTGAGCTATTTCTCCATACACTGAGTAGTGTCCGCAGCAACGTCAGGGTCCTGAAACTTCTCAAGTATCTTGTGGGGCATCTCAGGGTTGGACCGGGCGTGCTGGCCGAGGGATCGCATTTGGAAGCAGTACATCTGAGCCAAAATTTAAGTTGCTCGCAGCCCATCCCGAACGCTTCGTAAGCACCGTAAGCGTAAGTGAAAAGTATCTTGAAATCCACTTGAAATCCAAAGCGAGGTCGTCCGAAAGTGCATGTATGACAAGGCCCACGGTTAGGGACTACACTTCGTCTTCGCGTCAGGAATCGTCACTGGCCTGGCAACAGATGTGGCGGGATCACGTCAGAGTTCCGCATGGGTTCGTCGTAATCAAGGGGGAGCCCTTTAAGAAGTTCGAGCGCGTTCGATTCGACGTCCAAGGTCTTCATCCAGGGGTTGCGTGACAAGGAATCGTGGTGAGATCTGGATCGTTGCGGTGGATGAGGCGGTCAACGAAGAGCCTGAAGAGTTAACTTCCATGAGAAGGCAAGATCTATCGTTTTCTTCAGTATCAATGAGAGGGTCCTGCCAGTACCAGGTGTCTACACCTCTTCAAAATGCAGGAGAACAATGGTTAGGACGATATGGCACGAATAAAGGGTGTTGCGGCGCACATGGGTATGATCACTCCCAAGTTCTAACACTGCACTTCGTAAAAGTAGCCCTATCCCGAAGGTTGCGTGCTCGAGAGGCTCTGAGGTAAAGACTTTCAGTCAGTAAATTCCGTACGTGAAAGTCACAGAAACAACGTACCTGAAAAGTTGAGTGCCAGAGGCAGGCCGTAGCATGAGCAAGAGGGGGGCAAGATATGAATCTGGGATACGGACCTATCTGCTAGGGTACCCCCAAGGCTGCGT